>NQII01002533.1:71657-269446 GCA_002778355.1 Clitarchus hookeri | reverse complement strand
CGGGTGAAGCAGCCAAGCAAGGGCTAGCCCAGACTGGGGTTCTGAATAGTAGTGGTTCAGGTGTCAACCAGGTATACACCTGGAAGAAGGAGGCTGCACGTCAGAGAGGGTCCGCATCCAGCTCGTCAAGTTCCACCTTGTACCTCATCTGGCACGTGCCACGTGCAGTTTCTCCACTGCCGCCAAAGAAGCCGCCAACCTTCACTCGACCTGCCAACGTCACACGAGTGGTCAGACCACTTAACGTCACAGCGTCCTATACCCCTACCAGGGTACCCACTCGTCCGTCACTTGCAAACGCGTCTCCTAAGGTACAACACTCTATTATAGAAGTGGCCAAACCCAGCTACGCAGGCCCCAAGAAAAATCCTGTACAAGCAGTGACCACTGCTTCACAGTCGCCCAGGGGGGGAAATACCTTGGCGCCACCCTCCAACTGCCATTCCTACTAAGGGTGAGCGTCAAGGCGACATCTGGTACAAAAATAATTTATTTTCAGAATAATTAATGTTTCCCGAAACCAACCAACAAATCTAAAATATTTGCGGTGCTTTAAAAAAGTTACTGGAAATAGCAGATCAAGCGGTTTTACAAAGTGGTTTACACATGCTGATATTATGTTTCACTGAATAAAACACACTGAAAAGACACCTACAATCAACTATACTTAATGAATGAAAGCAAATACCTACAAAGATAATTAATAATTGCTGGTTGAATATTCCAACAACACCAGACACAAGCACATTTATAAGGCAGGCAGTAAGTGCTCTGCTCTGTGGTCGCTAGGTCAGGTGTACGGAGAATGTAAAGCTAGGCATGACAAGGCAGAACACAAGTATCGATCAGGCCGGATACATGCACATCTGTCTCCAAAGGGAGAGTAAGCTAGAAGCTAGCAGCCTTCGCCTCATCTTTCATCTTGGCATGGTCGCTTGGTCCCTTTGTACTGGTACACTGTGTGTTCAGAGCAAAAGGAGCCATACTAATAACTCCATTAAGACATCTATCCTTTATCACCCTATGTCGAGTGTGTATAAAGCCTGCAAAGGATCAGGTAATTAACCTGTGATAGTAAGATAACGTTTAAATAATAAATCACCCAATTTCCCTATAAGAGACCAGTGAAAGTGTTGCTTACACTTGTTAAAAGCTGCGTGGTGTGCTGTGTTTAGGCTTTATTTGGTGACAAGGGGAGTACCTGTATGTCCATCTAGAAATTTTTCTCTTTTTCTCGGATACTTTATAATATTAAATATAGTAATTTAATATTTCATTTAAACTACATATTATTTTCGCTCTAGAAACTATTCAACAGACACAATTTTTTACTTTTTGGGGTCAAAGTCAATCAAATTAATTTGGAATTGATGTTTCAAGACTTAGATCGTACAAGTCAATTTACAGTGACCATATGACTGCATTTTACAAAAAATAATGTGTAATTTTGCTGCCAAAACCATGTCAAAATAGCTTTTAAGTAAAATTTTAATGCAGTGATTGTATATAGGGTGTAGGAGTGGGTCAGAATCCACCCAAATTTACACAATAACTTCTTCAAAGTAACTTCCACTTTCCTGGGAACCGTGAACGGTCGTAATTTTTGGTTTTGACTGTATGTACAAAACAAAAGACTGATATTATCTCCTATTTTTTATTAAAATTCATATTATATAATCTCAACAATCTCTTCTACTACCAGTACCATTTGAAAACCTTTCATTGTACAAGATCATGCCAGCATTTCAAGTGTATACAGCTTCAACTGCTGCCTGTCTGTCTTCCTGCAGACAGGTGACATAGAGAAGCAAAACATTTGTTGCACATTCCCTATCTGTCACCTCCAATCTCAGTCAGGTATACTCTGAAACTTCGATAGCTTTGAGGAGGGTAGATGTAAACTATGATGGTCATGTCAGATCTAGAAAAGCATAAAAAAAACCAGCTTCAAAGCTGGTTAACCTTGATGGTTTTATCACAGGAGTCTTCAGATATAAAACACACTGAACTCAAAATTGTGTTGTATTTTTGGGTAAATTTGTATAATGGCACTATTATTCAAAGGTGACCAAATCACATTTTGTTTGGAATAGTGTATCTTCTTTTCCCTTTATTTTTTATGGCATTTCTCCACAAAGTTCTTGCTCACAATCAATACAGGCTCACTTAATAGTAGTAGCAGGAACACCATATTTTTCTGCAATATCCTCCTTCGTTTGCATCTGAAATTATTTTTACTTTTTCAGTTAAACTTAACATGTCCAATTTTCTGTTTTGTTTTTACATCTAATACTGAACTACTGCTGTACAACACTGTAAATGAACTAACATTACAGATGTGTATGAAAGACATTGTTGCAATTGAAAAACTATTCTGTCCAAGAATGTGTGGCCCACAGTGCAACCTTGGAGCTGAGAAAAAAGGAGAAGAGTGCTTGTGGGTTGAATGAGTGAGATAAGAAACTTAAACAAATGTTGCAAAAGTATTGCCATTCTTAGCAGGGGATGTCTGCACAATTTTATCTGCAAATATTTGTAGGTAGAAATAAGTATTTTACATGCATTAATATTATTGATATCTTTTACATACATTTTTTTCCCCAAGAGGAATATGCTGTTTATTAAAATTATGTTTGCATTTTTTACTTTTCGTAAGGACAGCTCCTCAGCTAATTTTTGTATAGCCTCGTGGTCATAACACTCAGTAACACTTTTTACTACTTCCGTTTCACTGCTATATATAACTCTTTTTATATTCTGCTGAACTTTCACCAGCATCCATCGGAAACAAATTCTGCAACTGAACTGCAAGTCAATAGTTAATATTTTCAGGTCGGATGTTACAAAACTGGAACTGGTGCTGTGTATTCATTTGTTTTCCCTCTTCCTGGCAACACGCTGCACCCCCATTCTGAAGACACTTAACCCCATATCTGGTGCATACCATGTTTCCCAGCCGAAGCAGAGCCTGGCCTCCTCTCCACATCTTCCAAAACCTAACAATATGCGAATATTTTAAACCTTTTATGTTATAAACAGTTGTTAACCTGTTGCCATCAGTTGGTGAAAAGTTGTTCGAAACAAGTTTATTACACATATATTTTTTATAACTTTGTTGTCATATCCCCCTCCCCCCTTTTTTTCTTGACCTCTTAAGTCTAAATCTAGTACACATGTACACTTACATCAACAAAGGATGCAACCAACCAGCGAGGCGTATGGTGTGCAGCATGCGCACAAGTGCAGAACCATGGTGAGCGACCAGAACACATAGCTCGGCCTGGCAACTCCCATTGGAGCAGCGGCCACACCACCAGGAACATGGCAGGTACCACTGACCAAGTGGTGAGTGTTACATTCAATCTAAATCCCAGCCAACATAAATCAAGGAAACCAGTACAGCATTGTGTCAAGTAATAAGTGTGGTAGTGCAGGAAATGGATACCCTGCTGAGCTAAACGTAATAGTCTCATACTAGCCAAGTAAAGTTTGTAAACAAAGTGGTTCCAACATGCCTGCCCTAAGCAGAGTTTGTTTTATTAAATTGGGAAAGTAATTTATAGCGTGTGAGCACAGCATTCAGAGACCAGTGTGTTTCAAAATCAAAATTAATGAGAAAGACAGAAACTGACACTGGAGTACCGTCTGTTCCTCTAAGACGCATGGCTGTTCCCAGTGCTACGTGTCCCTCCTCCTTCTCACCAGTTTAGAAAGAACACTCAAAAAAGCCTTAATGTTCGTCAAGGGTAGTGTAGCAAAGCACGTAGAAATTTATATTTTAATATTAGGAGGGTTCTGTTCTTGGTGGTTGTGGTTTTTGTATAAGGGATTTTGCACACTCCCATGTGCATGCAGTTGGCATGAGCTGCTTTCCGCGTCCAGCATGATTTAGTCTCATATGGAGCTTCACCAGGGTAAGTCACTTATTTCTGCAAGAGGCCTTTATCACTTGTCTGCTTTGCCTCTCATTTTTACCCCGGCGCACTCCCTTGTACATCTCGGTACAAGGGATCATTATCATATATACGGGTATGTCAGACTCTGTAAATGTTGTGATTGCCCCCACTACATGGTGGGCCACTTTAACTTTGTTTTCCTAGTGTTTTTACATGTGTGTGTAATTCTGATTATTATTTGTGAGCTCAGTGACAGTATTTTCCATTTTAATGTATGTGCGCACGCAAAAACAATGTAATATTTGTGGAAGTGAACGCCAGTTGCATTTAGCCTTGTGTTTTCCGTTCTGGTAGTTTCCCTGCTGTTGCTAGGCGGCAGTGCTGCACACAGCGCAAGGGCAATGGCGTACTCCACGGCATGGACAGTGGAGGAAGCTAGTCCTGTAGATTCTTGCATATCTTATATGCAGTCACGTGACTGTTGATGTAACGTAGCCGAGGGAATTTGCCATGCTGACCATCTGCCCTGAGAACTCATTTCACCACCCTAGCCGAGATATGCTAGGTGGCACCCATGACTTCAACTCAGTGACATCATGTCATGTGCTAACCCCTTGGCACATCACCAGTCGCTTGCCTGCNCCAGTTGCATTTAGCCTTGTGTTTTCCGTTCTGGTAGTTTCCCTACTGTTGCTAGGCGGCAGTGCTGCACACAGCGCAAGGGCAAAGCACAGCATGGACAGTGGAGGAAGCTAGTCCTGTATATTCTTGCATATCTTATATGCAGTCACGTGACTGTTGATGTAACGTAGCCGAGGGAATTTGCCATGCTGACCATCTGCCCTGAGAACTCATTTCACCACCCTAGCCGAGATATGCTAGGTGGCACCCATGACTTCAACTCAGTGACATCATGTCACGTGCTAACCCCTTGGCACATCACCAGTCGCTTGCCTGCCACTCTGCTGGCCAGTGACACCATGGTGGTGGCGACAACTTGTTCATAAAAATAACCAATGCCAAATAATTACCAGATAAATTAAAACACTAATAAAAAATGCTATTTATAATAAAGTACAATATTTTTTTTTATACCAGCAGTCACGTAACATTTAAAATTGAGGCATCTAGAAAATACTTTTAGGCTATGTCTGAATTTACCATGTGGTATTTTAGTATTTAGTAGTGTTCAATTCGGATGCCGTCAATTGTCACTTGATCTGCAGTAATTGTGGTATGGTAATTTAGTATTTTAGTAAGTTTTGTTACATACTTAAAACTAAATACTAAAATACCAAATATGTCATCACTTTATTCAACTAATTCGGATCACGTGACCTTTAAGTAATCTGAAAGTGCCAATTGAAACACAGTCTTACTTTAGAAGCAGTAGTAGTACTTAATCATCACCAAGAAGGATGCATACAAAAAAAGTTTACGAGAAAAAAAAGTCACTCCCAAGCTTAGATCCTGGACAAATATTTATGGTGTAAAGTATAGGAAGAGTCAAGAAGTCATGGACACCAGGTTTGGTGAAATCCAGAATATCAAACACGTCATATGGCGTGCAGATCGAGGACTGGACTTACAGAAGACATTGCACAATGATCAGACCAGCAACAGTAGTTCCCTCAAGGACTCTTAGACGAAACAGCATCAGCAACAACGAAGCACAAGGGATCATCACTAGCTGTGTCAGAGCAACAACCATCACCCTTCCACACAGCACAGAATGCTGTAACTCCAACTTCACCTGCAGTACGACCAGTGGGAGCAGATGCAGAGATTCAGTCTCCCTACGGGACAGGTGGCGAGGCTAGGACATCCAACTGGAGTCCACAGGGCAGTGCTCTCGGTGCTTCGCAATAGACACCATAAGAAAACCTAAGAGGTGGAAAGACTTTCAATAAAAACAAAATAAAAAGGAAGCTATTAGGAGTAGGAGTTAGCAACAGTGCATAAACAAGGCAGTGCTGATATACACAAACAGTAATTATATTTAAAAATAATTATGGCATGCTTACTTATTTATGCATATTTACGTTGAATGTTTGATGTGCCAAGTAGTCTTTTATGTTCAAATATCTTGTCTATTTGCATCATGCTCAAACTGTACTCGATGATGGACAGTTTCTGCTGTTGTTATTGATCGCCCCAGCAGGATGCAGCAGCAGACGACAGCTGCACACGTTACTTGGTGGTAAAACGACCTAAATGACAAATATAATGCACACTCAGTTTCTGATACCAATTTTTTTTTTTAATTGGAGGCGTTTATTTTGAGTAAATAAGGAATAGCTTGTGACACATTTAAGTTTGTAATATATCTACAGCTTGTGCAACACATCTGTCCACTGAAATATAAATTTGTAGAACTGAATACATATTTTTTTCCTGGGAGGATATTCAGCATGTGGGTGTGGGTCTTACATGGGGGCAGGTGGTACACAGGTAAATACNGTCAGCTGCACACGTTACTTGGTGGTAAAATGACCTAAATGACAAATATAATGCACACTCAGTTTCTGAGATGCCACTTTTTTTTTTAAATTGGAGGCGTTTATTTTGAGTAAATAAGGAATAGCTGGTGACACATTTAAGTTTGTAATATATCTACAACTTGTGCAACACATCTGTCCACTGAAATATAAGTTTGTAGAACTGAATACATATAAATATTTTTTTCCTGGGAGGATATTCAGCATGTGGGTGTGGGTCTTACATGGGGGCAGGTGGTACACAGGTAAATACGGTATGTGAGTAAAGCTATATAGGGTCTTCAAAAGCAGAGAAGTTCAAGAATATGGTTTAGACTTGGAAAATCATGGCTACAGTTTTGTGAAACAGCAGGGGCATACCTCTAGTGCATACACACATCCATGAAAAAATTTGGGCCACTCTTCGGGTGAGCGTGCACACGAGTGCTTAACCATGGCGAGCGACTATTTGTTTTGGGCCATGAATAAGCTATGTATTTGCAGAGAATGACAGCCAAGTAACTCCAGCATCTAATAGCAGGTGTCACATATTTGAATGAGATGTGCAGATGCCTGCTTGTGTTAATCTTGTGATAATAGTAGAACTGGGTCCCTGTAAGTTTTTCACTGTGGCCATGCTTTCCAACTGCAAATGCAATGTGAGTATCGGGAAAATTGCAAGAACATTCTGAGAAATACTGTTAACTATTCTGCAGTGTTCAGAGCCTTGCAGAGTTCCCTGTACTGATGGAACACATCCTCATTATGCTTGCCAAACAGACCAGAAACATGAAATATTATAACAATATTAATACCAGCATGGACACAAGAGACGACATTACGAAAACAAACATATGCAGAACAGCAAAGGGATGAATAATTTTGGTATGCACAAAATGTAGTGTCTCCCTCTTTGCAGTGCATGCATGACCAACCAGCAAGCTGATCAGATGACAACTGTAATGCACTGGGTGCATTTCCCACTTATCCCATCCCCCTGCATTCACACTCAGTTACCTTCAGCAGTTCCTTTGGCATATTGGTGTACAAAGTTGTACTTTACACATTCAAGTTCATTGTTCACACCTTTGCAACAAGTTCACTTGTAACTTTTTTTATGGCACTACAAGTAGCATGATAGTTATTGTGTTCATCACGTAATCGTGGTATCATGGATTCTATTCTACCCAGGCTCTGCTACTTTATATCAGTGAAATTAGTGATTAAAAAAAATTACTTACATTATGTGGCATAGGATTAAACCGTTTACTATGAAATTTTCTGCACAAATTTTTTTAATATATCATATTTATAATGCAATGCTGAATCTTTGCATTAAGCTATATTAATGATTTTGTTGCAACTACATTTGCTGTGAACATAAGACACATCTTAAAACTTTTTACATAAGTCGGGGACTGTATATTATTCGAGTTCTTGATTAGCTCATACTACTGATAAAATCAGGGTAGTTATAAAAATACGACTCAGAAAGTAAATGTGGTTAAAGTAATCTATGGAAATTAATTGCCCATATGTAAATTTTCTGTTAGCTTTAGTTTTCATCCAGGTAATGGTAATTTTTTCACAGCATGCATGAAAAATTTACCATGAATATAATAGTAAATTGGTTAAAAATACAGTGCAAGTAATTTTCATAAGAACATTTAATAAAGTGTATTTCAAAATGAAATGGAGTGTTTTTAATAGAATAAGAAATATGGTTCATCATGAACCCATAGTTCTAGCTCAGTTGCCAAATTTGAGAAATTGTCATCAGTGTGGTATGCTATCATATTGTTTCACTGTGTTTCTTGAGTGTCTATCATCTCTGAAGAACTAGTTGATTTAATTGTATATGAACACTTTGACAGAATATGAATTTAATACTGTAGGAGGTATTGTAATGGTTTGTTTCAGGGGAGATGAACCCTCCTCTTCCAGTAATGCTGTTACTCCCCAAAACTACTATAAACAACAACCTGAACAGATATGTGTGCCCCCTCTACAAGACAGCAGAGCGGGCAGGTGTGCTGTCCACTACTGGACACAGTACCAACTTTGTTGTGACAGTGCTGCTGCCTACTGGCAAGGAGCAAAACTACTGGATCCTGAAAGGCACAGCCTTGCTTACGCAGATAACAGACTGAACACTGTATCACTCATGTTAATAACAGTCTTTTTTTGTTTTCTACTATTATTTCAAAACACATTGTGAAAATAAATATGGTACTTACCATACATTAAAATAGCTTTATTTTTTTCCCCTATGTATGATACATCTGGCTTTCTAAAGCTTTAAAATACTGTTACACGTTCACTGATCTGTACCGTGCAAGTGGAAGAGAAGGGCAGAGTATTAATATGATAGTGGGTGGCAAGTCATGAAGGAAAGTTTGAATGACAGGTGAGCGATAATTCTACCAGGGTTTTGAGTTAGGCAACCCGCCACGCATTCTTGCGCATTACACAGTGATAAGTATTTTTGCGGCTCGCATGCTGCTGACCTTCAGCAGATTAAATTCCTACATTTATCTGAAAGAATTTTCTGGTTTTGNGGCAAGTCATGAAGGAAAGTTTGAATGACAGGTGAGCGATAATTCTACCAGGGTTTTGAGTTAGGCAACCCGCCACGCATTCTTGCGCATTACACAGTGATAAGTATTTTTGCGGCTCGCATGCTGCTGACCTTCAGCAGATTAAATTCCTACATTTATCTGAAAGAATTTTCTGGTTTTGATCATCCTTGCCTTTCTCAGCATGACTTGCGTGCAGGGAATGTTCTAGATCTTGGCTGTTGATACTGTTGATACATGAGACCTCCGAGCAGGCAGTTTTTATGTTTTATGAGACGGGAGTTTGGGCGATTGCACGACCTTGAGCAGAAGAAGACAAGCCAGAAGAGCAACAGAGGAAAATCTGCTATATANAGAAGAAGACAAGCCAGAAGAGCAACAGAGGAAAATCTGCTATATATATATTTTATATTTTATTATATATAATATAATATATACATATATATTCAGAGAGAGACTGGCAGTAATGGCTAGCCTACCGACACCTATGAATGAACCCCATATTTGACCTAGCTGGGTCCTCCCCTTAAGGAGTGGCTGGATCAGCAGCTGCCTCAAATGAGCACACTACCCTCGTTTCCCTCTACGGGTTGTACGCCCGTGGCCATTACGCTACCGGTGAAGTGAACATAAAATCTTTCCAGACGTGATATTAATACTTTCAAATACATTATAATATATTTNTTACGCTACCGGTGAAGTGAACATAAAATCTTTCCAGACGTGATATTAATACTTTCAAATACATTATAATATATTTAAAAAAACTTTTACCCTTACAAGATACAAACTTGCACCCTTGAGCAGACCAACCCACATCATTACCACTGAGCTACTAATACACCTCTCTCAAGAAAATACTTTACAATATTAGTCAAATAGGATTTGTATTAAAATTCTCTTTGAATGTTTTAATGTCACGTCTGGTAAGAATTTGTTTTCAGAGAAAGCATTTGATTGGCACAGAAATACGAAAGGCATTGNTTACGCTACCGGTGAAGTGAACATAAAATCTTTCCAGACGTGATATTAATACTTTCAAATACATTATAATATATTTTAAAAAACTTTTACCCTTACAAGATACAAACTTGCACCCTTGAGCAGACCAACCCACATCATTACCACTGAGCTACTAATACACCTCTCTCAAGAAAATATTTTACAATATTAGTCAAATAGGATTTGTATTAAAATTCTCTTTGAAAGTTTTAATGTCACGTCTGGTAAGAATTTGTTTTCAGAGAAAGCATTTGATTGGCACAGAAATACGAAAGGCATTGCTGTAACTTAACACTGATGTATTATGATAATATTTCTTTTGAAATATTATTAACAGAACATTTCAACCATTTAATTGGTATATTTTTGCTTCAACAAGTTGACAGAATTGGCCTTTGACGTATTTTGTGTGTTTTGAAAATTAATCTAGCTTTAATTTACATGTAATATTAGTAAACTTGTCGTATTTTAAGTCCACCATGTTTCTTTATGACTTTAATACGTTGTTAGTCCTACCCCAAAGTCTGGACTAAAAGTTAGTCCATACTAAAGCATGATGATACCCGGACTAGCAATATTAAGATTCTCTGAATACGAAAAAATTTGGTTGGAGGATGATCTTTCCTTAGTCTGGACTGAAAATGACTATGAATAACGCCCTTTATGTTTAATTTCATTGCCTAATGCTGAACAAAAGTGGTATTTTGAAATGCCAACACTATTTCAAACATAATTATAGGCTGTAAAAATAAAAGCAAAATCAAGTTAAAACCAGCAGTAGCTAGATTCCCAACAAACATACATATTCAAAAAAAATTCATCCCTTCACATATTAATGTTTCTTCTACTGATGCTGAGATGACAAAACCAAAATACACCGGAGAGCCAAAAAAACTGGTATAGGCGTGCGTATGCAAATAGCAGGGGTATGGAACCAATCAGAGTAACGCGATGCGATCGGTAGCGCCTATATGAGACAACAAGCATCTGGCAAAGTTGCTAGATCGGTTACAGCTGCTACAATGGCAGGTTATCAAGATTTAAGTGAGTTTGAACGTAGTGTTATACTCTGCGCATGAGAGATGGGACATAGCATCTCCGAGGTAGCGATAACATTTGGATTTTCGCGTACGACCATTTCACGAGTGTACCGTGAATATCGAGAATCCGGTAAAACATAAAATCTTCGACATCGCTGCGCCCGGAAAAAATTGTGAATGAACAGAACAAACTACGACTGACGAGAATCATTAAATGTGACAGACGTGCAACCCTTTCTCAAATTGACGCAGATTTCAATGCTGGGGCATCAACAAGTGCCAGCGTGCGAACTATTCAACGGACCATCATTGATATGGGCTTTCGGAGCCAAAGGCCCACTCGTGTACCGTTGTTGACTGCACGACACAAAGCTTTACGCCTCGCCTGGGCCCGCCAACACCGCCATTGGACTGTTGATGACTGGAAACACGTTGCCTGGTCTGACCAGTCTCGTTTCCAATTGTATCGGGCGGATGGACGTGTACGGGTATGAAGACATCCTCATGAATCCATGGACCCTACATGTCAACAGGGGACTGTTCAAGCTGGTGGAGGCTCTTCATGGTATGGGGCATGTGCAGTTGGCGTGAAATGGGACCCCTGATACGTCTAGATATGACTCTGACAGGTGACAGATACGTAAGCATCCTGTCCGATCACGATCACCTGCACCCATTCTTGTCCATTGTGCATTCCGGCGGATGTGGACAATTCCAGCAGGACAATGCGACATCTCACACATCGAGAGTTGCTACCGAGTGGCTCCAGAAACACTTTTCTGTCTTTAGACACTTCCATTGGCCACCTAAATCACCAGACATGAACATTATTGAGCATATCTGGGATGCCTTNGGCGTGAAATGGGACCCCTGATACATCTAGATATGACTCTGACAGGTGACAGATACGTAAGCATCCTGTCCGATCATGATCACCTGCACCCATTCTTGTCCATTGTGCATTCCGACGGACGTGGACAATTCCAGCAGGACAATGCGACATCTCACACATCGAGAGTTGCTACCGAGTGGCTCCAGAAACACTTTTCTGACTTTAGACACTTCCATTGGCCACCTAAATCACCAGACATGAACATTAAACTCGTATAGACCCATGCCTTGCAACATGCTGTTCAGAAGAGATCTCCACCGCCTCCCACTCCTATGGATTTGTTGACTGCCCTGCAGGATTCATGGTGTGAAATGCCTCCTGCATAACTTCAGACATTAGTCGAGTCCATGCCACGTCGTCTTGCGGCACTTCTGCGTGCTTGCGGGGGCCCTACATGGTATTAGGCAGGTTTACCAGTTTTTTTGGCTCTTCAGTGTATATACAACTACTCACACATACATTAGCCAATAAGATACCATTTTGATTGTTTGCAAGGGGTTAAAAAATTTTACACTTATTTGAAAAACTAAATGTGCATGGGAGTAATACTTTGCCCGGTAGTGTTATATAGACCCATGGTCATTATTTTAATGGCATCATTTAAAGTGTAATTTTCCAGTAAAACTCCTTATTAAGGTGTACTGATTTTCGTGTACCCACCAGACAAGGTCTTGTNTTTAAAGTGTAATTTTCCAGTAAAACTCCTTATTAAGGTGTACTGATTTTCGTGTACCCACCAGACAAGGTCTTGTTATACACGGCCCTGTTGTGCACCACCTGTCAAAACAATAACTGTGAAGGAGGCCACAGGCGAGTTTGGTAAACTAAGAAACCATAACAGTGAACCAGAGTGGGATGTCTAAACTTTCATAGCAATATGCTAAGTGTTCAAAGCAATGTGCAAGTGTTCAAAATGTGCCTTCATAGAAACAAGGGCAGAAGAATACCTAACATTACCTCAGTTTGCGCGACGACTACAGGAAGACCCCCAAAGATTCCAGAAAGGTATGTACCTACCTCGCACACATTTGACTATTGTATTGAAATATTTGCTTGCAACCTTCTGCACAGAAATTTGCATAATCACAATATATTTTGCAGAACAGTGATATATACATGATTTTCCAAATATATACATGTTCTAGGAAAGTTTATCAATTAAAAACTAAATGTAAAGAAAACATGGACTGGGAATTTTTTTCCAATTGCTTGACGTGGTCAAGTTTGGCTACGGTGAATTTCCCGTCACGAGTTAGGAAAGCCAACTTGACCCGCGGTGTTACCAGAGTTGATGGTGTAATAATTATGTGCCCGGCGCCACAGCTCTGCAGTGAGCTGATGAGATGAGAATCGTTTCGGTCGACGGCCTAGGGGACTCTGGTCAACACTCCATCACATGNCTCTGCAGTGAGCTGATGAGATGAGAATCGTTTCGGTCGACGGCCTAGGGGACTCTGGTCAACACTCCATCACATGCGATGGCGAGGCTGTAGGCCGCCTCACATGCCTTGATTAATTACAAATAAAACACTTACGAACAATGCTTGTTGAGGTATTTATTACCTGAGACTCCTTACTGCACACACAACTATAATACAAAACACGTGGCCTTAATGGCCCGGAAACTGCGAGTGACCACGTGGTCTTTACAATGTGAAACTTGAATGCACTTAACAATTCTCCGATAAGAATAACGTTGCTCTCTCCTCGGCGTTATACAAAATCCTGCAGGACAGTCCACAAATCCATAGGAGTGTGAGGCGGTGGAGATCTCTTCTGAACAGCACGTTGCAAGGCATCCCAGATGTGCTCAATAATGTTCATGTCTGGTGATTTAGGTGGCCAATGGAAGTTTCTAAAGTCAGAAGAGTGTTCCTGGAGCCACTCTGTAGCAACTCTCGACTTGTGGGGTGTCGCATTGTCCTGCTGGAACTGTCCACGTCCATCGGAATGCACAATAGACAAGAATGGGTGCAGGTGATCAGACAGGATGCTTACGTATCTGTCACCTATCAGTCGTATCATGATGTCCGCACCAAGGGCCTCTGCTGAGCGAGAGACTTACACGTCTGGATGCGTTGAAGTTCTGACGAGAACTGGGGCGGAAGCATGGCCCGGCTTTCGCTACCTGAGCGCAGCCAACGCCACGCGGTGAAGCGATGAAACACAATATATACTAAAAAATGATAATGAGATGAAAGTAACATGAATTAAATTAAATTAAGATGACATAATTTTGCCTTAAACAAACATACAATAAAAATGATTATACTAATCCTAAATGTCTCTGGCTGTGGTTGTGTAGACTGTCTTCCATTATGACAAAAAATGATATTAATTATATACACTGAATAAATACACTGATGCTATTAATAAATACCCTGATGAAATAATAACACGGAATAAATTAGGAACACTAATGCAATTGCACTGATACTATTATGCACACCCTCACTCATGCCCACAAGCTTGTCGGTGTGGTGTGTCTGGTGTTTGGACACGACTGCTGCAGTCATAGTGGGAATAAAGGGCTCGTGAACGCGCGGTTCACGTCATGCTTCCCATCGTTGCTTCCAACATAACTTGAGTTTTATGTATTAAAACACAAAAGTAAAATAGGTTTATATTAATGAAGATTTGATCTACACATTACATACATGTGTTACATTTATTATATACAACGGATTATGGTTTTCTTCAATAAATAATTTAGTGCATGGGTTTGACATAGGTAATGTTTATTCTACTAGAATTAACCTTAGCATAAGGAAAACTTCCGCCGCGAGGTGCAGTGGTGTTTGAAAGAGATAGATTTGAAGGGCCTTACACAATTGGAAATCTAATCATATTACTTTAAGTTTTGGTTTTACGTTATTAATTCTACGGTTAGGAACAAAACTATATTTCTTAAGGGAGTGTCTGCAATATGGAAATTTAACACTGCTAGGTCCACAGTTTTCCAAAAGGAAACTTCTAATTAAACTTTTAAGGTACTTAAATTATAAAATGGAAAGATTTTACGTAGTTACAAAAGTTATTTTATATTTGAGTTATGAGTATTGCAATTATCCTAATGGCAAAAATGTTCCCTTTGTCAAACTTTTAACTTTGATCTTCCCAATATCTAGTAGAAGTAACCTCAATGGAATTATCATAGGTAAGATGAAGCACTCTTGACTTACGATATCTAAGGGTGGGTTTGCTATGGCCTTTAACAGAAACCTTAAGCAGTGCGCTCAGAAAATTAAACCATGTTTTAAATGGTACTGGTTTATGACTGACGTGTAAGGGTCATGTACTTTCTTGGCTCGACTTAAGTTAGTGATATATGTATTTTTTTATCTTATAGCATTTTCCAATTACAGCACTTGATTGCACTCAGTGCGCACTGGCCAAGTTTCGTGTATTCCAATTATCGGAACTCGCATTGGAGTCGGTTTTCATCTGGAGTCAGTGTGGCTCTATCATAGCAATATGTGTTGAGTGCATCCTTAACGCTGATGTAGGGAGGTGACGTGACCAAGCTTGGCTACGGCGAAAAAGCCAACTTGATCCNCGCACTGGCCAAGTTTCGTGTATTCCAATTATCGGAACTCGCATTGGAGTCGGTTTTCATCTGGAGTCAGTGTGGCTCTATCATAGCAATATGTCTTGAGTGCATCCTTAACGCTGATGTAGGGAGGTGACGTGACCAAGCTTGGCTACGGCGAAAAAGCCAACTTGATCCGCAGTGTTCCCAGAGTTGTGAAGTGATATGTGTCCGGCGCCACAGCTCTGCGGTGAGCTGATGAGATGTAGGGTCGTTCGTCGATGGCCTAGGGGCTCTGGTAAACACTCCGTCATACACACTATGCCGAGGCTGTCGGCCACCTCGCACGCCGTACTTAATTATGAATAATAAAGTGGTGCTGGTTGTTAAGGTATTTATTACCCCGTTATTGTACACACAACTATACACAACACACATGGCCTGAATGGCCCGGAACTACAAGCAACTACGTGGTCTTATAATGTGAAGCTCGCAATGCACTTTACGATTCCCGATAAATAATAACGTCGCTCTCTCCTCGGCACTATGCAAGTAAAATAATGAAAGAGATGATGATAATGATTTACAATGTTATGGATATGACTAGATATGATTCGACTGATGATGTCCTTGCTAGGGCTTCTGCGGAGCGAGAGAGCATAACGTCCGAGTCCGCCCAAGTGCTCACGAATACTGGGCGGAAGCATGGCCCGGCTTTCGCTACCTGAGCGCAGCCGACGCCATGCGGTGAAACGGTGAAACACAATATACACTGAAAGATGATTATGGGATGGAAAATGATATTAACTAAATTAACATAAGAAAACATAATTACCCTTACACAAACACATAATAAAAATGATTAATTATTCCTAAATGTTTGTATTGCACCAGCCACAGTACTGCCAAATGTAGAATGTCACATGTCTCTGACTGTGGCTGGGCAGACTGTCTCCGATGACAAAACAAATTATTAATTAACTATACACTGATGCTATTAGCAAATACACTGATGAAATACACTGAATAAATAAATTAGAACACTAATACACTTCTACTTGTTCCCACAAGCCTGTCAGTGTGGTGCGTCTGGTGTGGACATACTGCGGCAGTCACAGTGGGCAAGAAGGACTCGTGAACATGCTGTTCACGTCAGAGGGAAGGGCACTTTCGTTTACCAGGATGAAGAGTCAAAAATCCATGCAGAAACGCCATGTCCCATCTTTCTTCGGCACCAATGTGATTGCCGAATTGTAGTGGCTTTCTGTCGTTTCGNTATTCCTAAATGTTTGTATTGCACCAGCCACAGTACTGCCAAATGTAGAATGTCACATGTCTCTGACTGTGGCTGGACAGACTGTCTCCGATGACAAAACAAATTATTAATTAACTATACACTGATGCTATTAGCAAATACACTGANGGCTGGACAGACTGTCTCCGATGACAAAACAAATTATTAATTAACTATACACTGATGCTATTAGCAAATACACTGATGAAATACACTGAATAAATAAATTAGAACACTTATACACTTCTACTTGTTCCCACAAGCCTGTCAGTGTGGTGCGTCTGGTGTGGACATACTGCGGCAGTCACAGTGGGCAAGAAGGACTTGTGAACATGCTGCTCACGTCAGAGGGAAGGGCACTTTCGTTTACCAGGATGANTTGTGAACATGCTGCTCACGTCAGAGGGAAGGGCACTTTCGTTTACCAGGATGAAGAGTCAAAAATCAATGCAGAAACGCCATGTCCCATCTTTCTTCGGCACCAATGTGATTGCCGAATTGTAGTGGCTTTCTGTCGTTTCGNCATGCAGAAACGCCATGTCCCATCTTTCTTCGGCACCAATGTGATTGCCGAATTGTAGTGGCTTTCTGTCGTTTCGATAACCCCCTTCACTAACATCTTGCGTATCTGTTCTCGGATGATCTTACTCTGTTGGCTAAGGTAGCTGCGAGGTGGGGTGAAAATGGGCCTGTCATTTTCTGTTTGTATTGCATGCTCCGCGACATTGGTATGACGTAATGGATCCGCAGCTGCAAATACATCCTGTCGTTTCTCCAGCCCTCGTTTTACCGCATCTCTGTAAGCTGGTGGTTCTTCGTGATCCAGATCGTCAAGCTTGATGCTGCTCGCACTGTTGCTATGGCTGGGTGTATATATTGTAGACTGTTCTATGCTACTTTGTGCCGAAATGGATTCTCCTAGCTGCTGGTTCAACGGTCGAGTTTTGTTCNTATTGTAGACTGTTCTATGCTACTTTGTGCCGAAATGGATTCTCCTAGCTGCTGGTTCAACGGTCGAGTTTTGTTCAGTTAGTCATGGGAGACAGAGAATGACATCTTCACGTAGCTTGTTGATGACGAGTGCTACTGTGTTAATTTCAAGGTCGCCTATGCATACCATGACGTTGTCTTCTCCAATGGTTTCCCTGCTATTGTTTGTTGTGGCTAAATGANTTCAAGGTCGCCTATGCATACCATGACGTTGTCTTCTCCAATGGTTTCCCTGCTATTGTTTGTTGTGGCTAAATGAATGGGATCACTCTGAGGCCGCAGAGCTCTCATAACAACAAACCCTAGCCGTACCAAGTTGTGGGATGCGGCCATGTCAATAAAGGCTTTACGCTGTTGATGTACGCTGGAATGCATATGAACTTACTTGGTGTAGGGTGGCTTCTTCGTTTTGTCCCAAACCATTGTAATTATCGTGGGTTCAATTGTGTTTGGTCGTGGTTGTGATATGACGGGNGCTTCTTCGTTTTGTCCCAAACCATTGTAATTATCGTGGGTTCAATTGTGTTTGGTCGTGGTTGTGATATGACGGGGGGTGTGTCCTTCCAACTTGCGCCATTGTTACTACCAATGCTGTAACTGGTTTTTCTTCCATCGAACCTGCCGGTTGTTTTGTCCGATATNAACTTGCGCCATTGTTACTACCAATGCTGTAACTGGTTTTTCTTCCATCGAACCTGCCGGTTGTTTTGTCCGATATACTCTCCTTGCGGTCTTGGGTTTTGCACTTGGTGTTGTCCAAGATCATTATCGTGTGCATGAACGCCTATAACGGGCCGTAGATGAGTGGGACTAGTTGTCTGCAGTACTCCGGTAGGTCCGTTCCAGCCACTACCTCCAGTACCTCGGTCACTGCCATACTTGGGTGGTACTGTTATACCAGGTCTATCTTTTGCGTAGCAAAAGCCACTAGAGTTTCATGGGCCGATTGTTTGACGAGTACTGCGTGCTTGTAAAGAGAAGAAAATACCATTATATCGGCACTGGAATACTGGAAAAATGTGGTTCATTTCTTCCCATAGCGGTTTACCGACCGCCACTATTGTGCGTCTCCGCTTAGCTGGCCCCCAACGCAATTAGGCNTCATTTCTTCCCATAGCGGTTTACCGACCGCCACTATTGTGCGTCTCCGCTTAGCTGGCCCCCAACGCAATTAGGCGACTCTTCCTCGTAAACACAATAATGGTGGAGCCAGGTTGTACAGTCCTCGATAATGGCCTGGGGGACTCTGCCAGTTGATGTGAACCACGCATCCACGAGCTTGTGGGTACACTCTGACCGCCGCAGTCACAACTTCTACACCAGCTACACGGTNTCATTTCTTCCCATAGCGGTTTACCGACCGCCACTATTGTGCGTCTCCGCTTAGCTGGCCCCCAACGCAATTAGGCCACTCTTCCTCGTAAACACAATAATGGTGGAGCCAGGTTGTACAGTCCTCGATAATGGCCTGGGGGACTCTGCCAGTTGATGTGAACCACGCATCCACGAGCTTGTGGGTACACTCTGACCGCCGCAGTCACAACTTCTACACCAGCTACACGGTTCTGTACGAACCACATCAGGCCAAGAATGCGTATTGCATGTCAACAATAATGGAACTTGCACCTTCTTGCCTACAAGGATTACATAATTCAAGAGACCGCCCTACTCATTTATTACCAGGGGATAAAGCTTTTAATAAATAGGTAGGCGATCCGAAACGGTGTTTACCCCTAAACCACAGCCATTGGGCGCACTTGCAATTAGTCGTTGCTTTGTAGCATATCGCACCACGACCTACGATGTGACGCACCACCAAGTGGCATCAAACTGGCTTGTAGGCCGAAGCTGAATTGATAAGTGCCCGTAAGTGTCACCCAGTAGTGTGCAGCATTTTTACAAACACATTAAACACAGTCACCGCATTCACAGCTACAGTCAAGGGTGTGTTTTATTGTATTAAGAGCAATCAAGAATTTCAACACACACCCCTTTGCCAAGGTGGACTCATCCATCCCTTCAGGAGACAGTCACCTGGCAACACTGTAGCCAGTGAAATTCAAACATGTCACAGGTAGTGAAATGCAAACACTTTTTACGAGAAACATAATATTGCATTTAATGTGTATTTAGTAAAGGTCAATTATATTTTCAAAAAGGGAGATTTCCTAAAAAAAAAAAAGGCCTCCATCTTTGTAACACTTAATTTAGTGTGGTGAGACGCCCCATCAATTTTACAACTTCAATCTTAATAGACATTTGTTAAACAACAGGGGTGTTTCCAATGTGTTTAAACTAATTTATACAATTTTTCACCCTTGCAGTCATATCACTTAGTGTTCATGTTATGTTTCATCATTCGCTGTTTGACTTCGGTTCTCGTCACTTGTGATGGAAACCTAGGTCACTCAGCCAGTTCGTCTCAGCACTCGGGCCAGACCGGCGGTGTTGGTCGCCAGCTACACGAGCCACCACAGTACCATTATTTGGGCTGTAAAAATTCCACTGCAATATTATATTTATTTACTGGAAAATTAATTTTATATATTTTAAGTACCTAGGGGAGAGCCACCCGTCATCTTACCTGGGCGCTTAAAGCTGTCGCATATCAACCCAATACCACGTTCATTTTCCACTAAGGTCACCGGCAGGCCGTAAGTTGTGGGTCCATTTTCATGTATTATTCACCTGTAGTCAGAACAGTGAATAAATTGCTTTACCAAGTTAACTGTGTCAAATAATTGTAGGGTACTACACCCTTTGTAGCATCACCTACAATTTAATAGTATATTTCAGGCGTACAAGATGGCCTACAGTCTCGTCAAAAGATATAAATAATGCAACAGTAAGTTCGTGACAACATCATCAACAAACTGACGGACATATCCAGGGCCTCCTGGGCCATCGACCAAACGACTATCATCATTAACATTAACCCTTCACTGGGTGATGGCGCCGGGCAATTCAACACTCAACCAGCCCTGGGTAATCTCGACCATGTCGAATGTGGCTATCCCAACTAGGGGCGAGCATTTCACCATTTCACCAAGACGTTCTTTTCCTATGGCAAAATTGGCCTCACCAAATAAGAGCAGTAGGCAGTAAAAAACATGAATAAAGTGCGTCGTAACCACCATGTCACAAAACATTATCNTAACATTAACCCTTCACTGGGTGATGGCGCCGGGCAATTCAACACTCAACCAGCCCTGGGTAATCTCGACCATGTCAAATGTGGCTTTCCCAACTAGGGGCGAGCATTTCACCATTTCACCAAGACGTTCTTTTCCTATGGCAAAATTGGCTTCACCAAATAAGAGCAGTAGGCAGTAAAAAACATGAATAAAGTGCGTCGTAACCACCATGTCACAAAACATTATCNTTCACCAAATAAGAGCAGTAGGCAGTAAAAAACATGAATAAAGTGCGTCGTAACCACCATGTCACAAAACATTATCACCGTCATAACGTGAATGTTCCCGCGACAAGTGTCTTGTGTGCTATAGGCCTCTCTTGCGCAGAGGACACGCTTACGTATTGTTAACCAGCTCAGAAACGGCAGGAAGCGAATACCACCCACATTCTGAGAAAGGGGGGCCGAAGTGACGCACCGCCCGAATGCGCGAGTGTAGCTGCCACCATCCCCCACCACCCTCTAAGAAGTAAAGGGTCACTTTCCCCACCCCCTCCGCGTGGGCGTGTAGAGAGTCGGTCTTTCATCCACATCATAGGAAAATACTCATCACCATGAAAACCACGCAGAGCCACGTGGCCGAAACGGGGCTTGGTGCTTTCAAATTAAATTGATGCACCAGCAATGGAAAATTACAAACTTTGCGCCTTAAACGTGTGCGACCAATAACAGAATTGAATCCATTCTGGGAATCTAAATATCCTTGCCATGAATTATCAAACNCCTTAAACGTGTGCGACCAATAACAGAATTGAATCCATTCTGGGAATCTAAATATCCTTGCCATGAATTATCAAACGCGAGACGCCTCGCGCAAGACATTAAAAGAAATAATAGGGAATGAATAGAGAATTTCTGGAGCAGTACCTATGACGGCAAATGTGTGCCATTGTGCATTGAATGCAACAGACCGCGAGTGTTCCTAGGCAACATCGACCTCGTGAACAGACGAGCGTGCCAGTGTACATTCGTACAGCAACCAGAACAATTTTTGACATATTCATAGCAATCAGAACAATTTTTTTATTCACAGCAAACAGAATCATTTTTAGAAATTTCACTATTAAATAATTTTTTGCAACATACGATGCGAGAAAGGGATGTTATGTGTAGCACTAGGACATGGTATAATACCGTGCGTAATTTGTCACAGAAATTACCACGCCGAATGCCTTGCCAGAACAGAACACTGAACCACTGACAACCACAACCGAATTCTGTGTGACACATGTGAACAGATAGTACGAACAATCAAACAGGACTTGGTAAACAACACCTCGGGAAATTTGGGTGCGAACAATGTGCGAACGTACCGCGAGTGACAGTGCACTGCCCCTCACTGAGTGCAGTGAAAATTACAGCCATCAACACAACCCTCTAGCACATTCAACAAACTGACGGAGATATCCAGGGCCCCCTGGGCCATCGATCGAACGATTCTCATAATTAACTCTCAACTGGGTTACTCAGCCATCCCTGGGTAGCCTCGACCATGTTAACAAGCCAACCGGCTCCGCCGAACCAGTAAGATCTCACCTTCCAAAGGTAAGTTAAACCGAAACCAGTTGGCATGCAACCCTGCAGCAGGGTCATCCATCTCTGCAAATCACATCTCGCCGAGATGGCTGCGCCTACGGCCGAAGCGCCACTCAATCACTTGCTGCACCATGCGGTCGTGAGCCGCCCCTGTCCAATGTGACAATGGCCTCCTTGAGGGGAGGGCATTTGACGTGGACCTCTCCTGTGTGTGGTATGGCACTGCCACTGTCATCACATCATCAGCCCATCGTCGCTGCACCAATGTGGCATATGGAACACACAGTTCGTGCGTCCCGATGTGTGTCCGCATCGTTCACTTGGGAAAGGGTCATGACCCGAAGCTGACTGATCCAACCAAGTGCCTATGGTGTCCCTAGAGATATCTGTGTAATTGGGATAGGATTCAAGCGTTAGAATGTGTAGTAAATAACATTAGGATGTATCGCCCATGGGCAAATGTTCGTGAAATTTGCCCTTAGGGGATTGCGAAGTAATCGCAAAATAAATGCACGCCACATGCATATTTAATGAGGTATGGAGTAGCAAGGTCACGATAGTTTAAGTGTTCTAATTTCTGAGTATGATAGTGTCTAATCAGGCCAATTAGTGACATGGGAAATAAATAGTCTTTCTTTTAAACTGACCGTTCCGTTCGTAGAGTGTCCCAAAACTTAACAGACCTACATTTCCCAAGTTTTCTGCAAGGCACCACATAATCAAGTTTTGTATTTAAATAAGTGCTTAATTAAGAACTCTTGACTCTACAGGACTAAGAAAACTCGCTCAGAACTTCTCAGTGTTTTAAGTGTATATGCTTCAAGTTCTATGTTAATGATTTCAGTTAACTAAATTACCTCGCGGAGTGGAGCGAGCTCTCAGCAAGGATGCTGTTCGCCCGCGTCATCTCCGGTAGTCTGATTCCATGGGTCTTAGGTGCTGCACGTGCGTCGCGTCCTGTGGTACTTTCATACTTTGTTCTGAACACTTAACTGCAATAGATTAATGTAATTTACTGGAACTTTTATTTAGTTTACCAACAGTCTTCCCTGCTTNACTGAACACTTAACTGCAATAGATTAATGTAATTTACTGGAACTTTTATTTAGTTTACCAACAGTCTTCCCTGCTTTCGCAGCAACCCTCTGTCAGATCGATTTACCGAACCCGGAGGTTTAATTACAATTGTAAGTTTTCGGACTATTCTTTGCCTTTTTGTATGGTAATGGCAGCTGGTAGGTCTTGTGAGGTAGGTACACTTTAATTTGCATTGTTTACATGTAACTGTGTACTCTTTTCGGCAATACAATTTTCTTGAGCTAACCGAAACTTGTTAGTTCTCATTTAGTTTTGTATTCCGAGCCCTGATCCTATCCAGGAAGTCATCAACGCCTTTAGGAGGCATCCTTCATTTATAAGGTAAATGGTAATATAAAGGTGTGCTGGGGAGCTGAATACCCGGTCTATATATTACGTTTGAGTGTAAATTTATTTATAACATGTGTCAGAGGATACAGCCACGTGGCCGTTCGCNCCCGGTCTATATATTACGTTTGAGTGTAAATTTATTTATAACATGTGTCAGAGGATACAGCCACGTGGCCGTTCGCCCCACGATCCTTAGAACTGTGTCTTCGTGCTCACCCAGTGAGCTGGCGCCCATTCTATTGGAAATAGGAATATTGTGTAATATTCTGATTTTTCTTAACATAATTGCCGGACGACGTCCGCAGTACTATCCCCAACCACTCAGGTAACATTTTTGTTTCAATATTTTTGTATTGCTTGAAGGAACATTACTTCATGATTCTCTAATTTCACAATCCCAAAATACAACCTGTTACATACACCCGCCAAGTTGGTATAATAAAACTCTTTAACGCAAGCCCGTTGGGCTTCGTTATCGATATAATTTTCTTACCTAANACATACACCCGCCAAGTTGGTATAATAAAACTCTTTAACGCAAGCCCGTTGGGCTTCGTTATCGATATAATTTTCTTACCTATCATAGTGATGTCAAACGTACACTAGAATGAGTTAAGAATAGCTCATTTCGTTAGTAAACAAAAATTTTACTAATCACGAAAATTTTGTCGACAGGAAACGAAACTAATAACTTACAATAACCCCTGTTTGAGAGAGCTCAAACTTGTCCGGGCGAGCCAGGTAGACGAGTTGCCACCCATCAGCTCAGTTTATTAATTCTTGGAATGTTGCAATTGAGTGGTATATTACGCTTCCGTCATCAACATCTACTCCGTCACCGCTACCATTCCACTCCGCAAACTACGAGCCACATTATACTGACTGTCTGTTGATGTTCATAATATTTTCCTGCTGACCTGTAACCTTAGTAGTATCAGTAGCAAAATTGATGTAACGAGAGAAATATTTTTTATACCTCTAATTAGAATGAACACTCAAACTGCTTTTTCCTCTACGAATTTTACACCCTCCGCCAATACACTAACGGTGAAGTGAATACGAAATCTCTGTTCGGAATATACCCAATGGTGTCAATACCTATCGATTTTGATTTGTTTTTGTTCAATCGATATATATTTTTTTAAAGTGTCTGTGCACGTGTTTATTACACGTTTTGAGGTTATTAATGTCGGTGTGTGATTTTATGAGCGNATTTTTTTAAAGTGTCTGTGCACGTGTTTATTACACGTTTTGAGGTTATTAATGTCGGTGTGTGATTTTATGAGCGAACGAAAATGTCAGTGTTAGCTGTGGCTTTATGGAATGAAAGGGAGCTCTGTCCACCACCAAGTTATACCCATAAAACAAGCAAAGACAATAAACGTAAACAATCTATAACAATTTTTTCTTAATGTTGTTTTATATAGTATTCACAATTTGTTTTTTTTTTTTGTTTCAGCATTTGTTGAACTGAGGTCGGTGTGTATGAGAGCCTTGTCCGTTTTAACTGATTTAGATGGTCTACATAACGAAGGGGCAGTTTTATCTCGAGTGATTTATCATCTTAAGTGCAAACTAAGAGGCGAAAAGAGCTTTAAAGCAGTTGAAAAGGTAGGTTAGAGTAAGTCCATAAGCAAGACCTATTTTACTCTTGTTTAGTATTATTCATCCGTAGCGTTTGATTAGTGATTTTGAGCCAGTCGTTCAGGGACTATTTTTAAAGGTTCAGGTTAAATAAACCTTTTTGTTGGCAGTGAAGGGTGATTTCGATTGTGACTTTTCCGGTGATAATCTAAATTCCCATATTTCTGAATACTGAAAGGAAAATATTCCTTGAAGATGGTATATTTTGGTACTATTAGTGGAGAAACATAATCTCAGATGTACGTTATTATATTTACAGTACATACTAAGAAATGTTATAGGAGGGCAATACACTATCGCAGTCACCACTGTGTCGCTGGCCGGCAAGGTGTTCAGCAAGCGACGGGTGACGTGCCGAGGGGAGGGGCTGTTAATGTAACGTGAAGTTTTGTGCTTGCAGCATCACCTAGCTTTCCTCTCTGGGTTGAGGAACTCGTACATCACATGCGTGTCTGAAATAGCTGTTTCAGGACTCATTCTGCCGATACTGCTCACCTTACATAATTGTCCTTGGTTTCCCGTGGTACCAGTGCCAGGAATGGGCAAAACACCACATGCACTCGTGAGGTGATGTTTGCAAGAGCCTTGGTTAGGGGCGTGTCAGGTTGTATATGCCGGAATAGTTGGACCTTCTTAACTATAAACTTCTCTACTGGCTTCCCTGCCTTTTGTGTATCCCCGNTTGTATATGCCGGAATAGTTGGACCTTCTTAACTATAAACTTCTCTACTGGCTTCCCTGCCTTTTGTGTATCCCCGCAAAACTTCAAATCAGTTCACCCGTGCTTCTGCAGCCGGAAATTGTTTGAGAGCTGCTCATCACTTTGCGCCGCATGAAGTCCGATCGCCATCAGATTGACCACCACCCGCGTGCGGGGAGCATAGCATCTCAAGGCATGTTGTCAATTTGTTGTGGCTATTGCCCTCGGGGCGGTGTGCAAGTTGGGTATATATGACTATGCATGGCAACTGAGTACCTAACTCCTGTGTAGGCCGGGGAGCACTCCTATACCCTCGTGCCAAAACAATGGCATTGCCTAGCACACGTAAAAGACTGTAGATGATACATAGTTACATTTGACTTACTGTTTTATTCATTGAGTCTGTATATTCACAACTTAAGTTATGTAGCATTACATAATCACTTAGACTCTGAATAAACGTCTGACCATTAAGCTTTAAACACACGTCCCATGTCACAGTACAAAATAAATCACACCTGATACAAAAATTATGTTGTGTGCTTGGTACACGTGGAAATCACAAAGTTGAAGTGGCTGTCACGTGAAGAGCTGAAGTTTAAGCATTAAGTTGAAACACTATTATGCCAACTGCATAAGAGAGGAAGTGGGGGAGGTATAAGAGGTAACTTTAAAATGTTCCAGAAAATTTTTGGTTTGAAACAAAATGACTGAAATCAGTTAACACTAAGCATGAAGTGTCTCCTGTGTACACCTACATCCTCCCTCTAGTGCAGTCCAGAACAGAATAAGATGATGGTCGGCATGTCCTTTAGCAAGTACCGGGCATGTGGGGCCATTAATGGTCAAACATATACCACTTAAAAATAAGACAAAAAAACCTGGGAAAAAACACAAAATCAACATACAATTAACTTTTGACTGCTGTAGCACTATGATGCAAATTTTTATGAATATTGTTAGGAGGTTGTAACTGAATTTTATTTACATTACATAGCAAGCAGTGCAGACTTAATAACCTGAAAATTCCAAAACAAAACAAACGTGTATCCTTGGGTATAAAAATACTGCAAAATAATATTTATTAAAAATTTGGTTTGCTCAGTACCCGGAACTGCAGGTGCTTACCACAACAGCTGGTACTGCCCGTCAGTACAGACAATACTTCGTAAAATAAAATATGCAACTCGCCTCATCCTTCAGTCTGAAAGTTATGTAAATACTTTGTATTATCTGAGACCATATCCTACTTATGATNCGCAACTCGCCTCATCCTTCAGTCTGAAAGTTATGTAAATACTTTGTATTATCTGAGACCATATCCTACTTATGATTTCTACATCTCATAAACATTCTATTGATGCACACATTTAACAAGAAAGTATTAAAACAATGACACACTGTTTAAGCCTTTATAATGGGGTTAAATGAGAGCCATAATAATTTTTTTTGTGACTTTGGAAAGTTAGAATACAAAGTAACAACAGTAACATCCAAATATAAAATATCATAAACCAATAGAGTATCATTTTTCAAATTAAATTGTACATAATATTACTTGGGGGGATAGTGTGGTATGCTGTGTCGTTCAAAAATTAGAAATTCAGTGTGGAAATATTGCATTAGTTACTTCCAATTCAGCATGATACATGGGCAAGTGTATCAGAGAAATCAGAATTTTGGTGTTAGAGGAGCTAGTGCATTCACAGTGTTGGGCTCATAAGCTGAACTTAGTAGGCAGCATTTGGACAGTGAAACTTGCCGAGTTGAACAACTGTGCAATTCAAACTAAACACACATTTCCCAACACTTTCAAGAGTAAGCATACATACATGCAGTTCTTAACAGAAAAATATAACTGTCAAACTAACAAAGCCAAGGCTTTTCCCATCCCAGTTGTTATTCTGTGGAACTCCTGGCTTAAGAGAGTGGAGTATCTTGGTGAATACTTATATGACATACTATTTGAATTTGCACAAAGTGTTGATGAAGAGAGTGTTGTGATAAATTATCTTAAGGCTTTGACTTCATGTAAAGTCCACAAAATTCATTGCTAGGCTGTTTTGCGTGTAAAGCACTGTTCGAAGTGCTCTCATATGCTTTTGTCATTGGAGAGCATTAAAACACCTTGTAACGTGGCACGCCCACAGTTATAGCCGGCTTTAAGTTGCCACTCGACTAGCTCAAGGCGGAGTAACATGAGACTCTTTAAAATGGGCGCCAATTAAATATGAAATAAAGTCAAGTTCCGGTGTATTTGTTCTATACTTTTATTTACCAGTTAAGTGACACAGTTCACATACGAAGTTCAGAGTACGAACAGGTTTCAGATAACCAGACAAGTGCAGAACAGTGCCACAGTCGTTTACGAATTATTTCATTTCTTAAAAACTTGCCCGAAGAAATAACAAATTCAGCGACCTCCCACACCGGCGGAGAAATAATCTAGTAAGGTCTAGTTTGCTGGTGTGCGGGTTAGCGCTAAGCCCGACGCGGCCTAGGCGAGCACTAGTTGACGACTGCTTCAGACGACTGACTTGATTCATCTGCTCGATATCAACTGCCTTGAATGGCGACAGGCACACTTGTACTTGTGCTGCCTATCACCCCCCTCTCCCCAGATAAGGGCCTGGCGTGGGCTGCCATGCATGCTGTCCACACGTTATCCGAAACTGCGTCGTAGAAGATTATCGAACTTGTCGGGCAAAACTGTCGACAAGGTCTGAAAAAAGCTAATCTAATGTTGACGCTACTGAAACGAAAACTACGATAAACAAACTATCACGGTAAAACGAACCACCACTGCTTTTAATTTCAAACCCGATAAAAATATTATGAAGCTTAGCAAAACGAAAGAAAATGTAGCACGTGTCCCGAAAATTAATAATACTGCGTTATTACATTCTCAAGCACATATACATCATTCAACAATAAATTACCTCTTTAAGAGTTTTATTTTGCTTAAAGATTAATTTATTTTATAAAAAAAACTTGTTTGCAGCTTTCAAAGCAAAATCAGGTACAGTTAAAATCCGTTGGTGAACAAAGTTTACAGAAATTGAACCAGTTGATTTTTTTTGATGCAGGAAAATACTTCATCTCTTCCCTTGATCAAGTCTTTAACCCAAGGAACATAGTGAAAAGTGAATTAGGAAATGATAATATTTCCACTTAATTCAAGAAAAGTCCAATGCTTAGGGAACTTCCATAAAGCCAAAATAGGTCATTGAAGTATACTGTGTGTTCAGGGAACAGATTTGTAGCATATGTGAAGAAGGGAAAGATGTTGGCGTAATAGTAATGCTTTTGTCCTTGATATTAGAGTACATATAGTAGTTTTGTTGATGCCATAAAGTCACTGTGGATTTCAGTGAACAATGTAACACCATGAAAAGTAATTTTTCAGGTACAGCTGCATGTCTGACAGGAGGACAATTTGAGTCCTGTAAACATGAAACTTATTAGTAGCAGTATCAGATTTACCTTATGAATGTTAATACAGAGTCAGGGTGTCCACCCACAGGGAAAAGTCAGGAAATTTCATGTAGTAGAGAAAAGCCAGAGAAAATGTAAATAATGCCATTCTGCAAAAGTTGTTAGTTGTGTGAATACAAGCTAATGTAATTATAAGCATATGAATTTTAAAATTTCAATTTTTATGTTTGTCAGTTGGCAATAATACATCTTTGCCAAGTTACATAAGGTCTTTACGTACAAAATAAAGTATTTTTTTTTGTAAAGGGCACTCATGTGAAGTCAATAACGTGTATCACAAAAAATATTGATGAACTGAATAAAATGTTGGCCCTGTTTGCTTGGTCTGTTGCAGTGGGTAATTATCCAGTCTCACGGCTTTTCTGAAGGAAACGTCCTAGACCAACGAAAGTAGCATTAATAGGTTCTACACAGCTTACACTACCGATGTTACGTTGCCACGGCTTGCTCAAAGGTAGAAACACGAGACTCAGTACCATGTGACGCCGATTAATTATTAAATAAAGTTCCAAGTTCCAGGTTAGTTGTTATACATGTTTATTTAACATTTAGCGACACAGTTCACAACCGAATCTCATATGCAGAGTACGAACGTTCTCATATAAAATCGAAACTGCTCCGCACTAACTAATACTGCACCGTCAACATCCACAGAAACGAACTTCTAGTATAAAATTTGTACAACGCAGCCTGAAAGTTTCTAAATAATGTTGACGCTTCACAAAAAACTGAAAACTACGAAACGAAACTGCAACCGTCCGCCCGATAACCTACAATAGCACAAGTCTGCTCGATAAACAAACTATCACGGGAAACGAGCCACCACGGCTTTTAATTTGTCAAAAGTACGAGCACTTTGGCCCCTATGTTTACGTCGGTCGCCATGTTTAATGGCTGTGCATCACTGTTTCCCACGCTACCTACTGGCCGTGGATATTCAGGAGGACGTAATGTTAAAATAAATAGAACGTATTAAATAAAATAGTTAATAGTACGAGTGGCCCGCCTCTTTTTTTTACGTCGGACGCCTTAATATTTGGAAAAGTAGTGCATTAATGATGTGAACAAATGTGCATCGTGTCATCACCTTATTTGCTGTTTACTGTACAGTAATACCCAGACTACGCTACCCCGTTTTACGCAAATTCGGAAATACGCGGTTTTTCTTTTTGAGCGCCACACGCCTTGGCTCTCCCACCCCACCCAGTCAGTGTTCGGTTTACGACAGCTTCAAACGTGTTTCGCGTGGAATTGTTTTTCGTACGCAGTGCGTTTTATTGTTAACTCTAATTATGTCATCCAAAAGAACAAAAAAAAGAGTTATTTGAATCAAACAAGAAAAGAAAATCTCTATCTTTGGAGTGTAAACTGAATATTATCAAAGACTTTGAAGCAAAAATTAAAATTTGGGAATTGTCAAAGAAATTTGACCTACCGGAATCAACAGTCCGAACAATTATAAAAGGTAAAGAAAAAGTTGTGGAAGCTGTGAAAGATTCTCAGTCTTTGAATTCAAGCATCATTCGTAAACGTCATGGTATTAGTTTTCTACAAGACATTCTCGATTAACCAAAAATCTTTCAAGATTTGAGTTTCTATGGGACATGATAAGAATGAGTTTAACAAAAGTCTTCAGATTTTCGTATTCTGCCTTGTGTTCAAGCACATCCATCCAAAATGAATCCAACCGCCTATCATTTCTGCAATAATTTATTATCTGATACTTGACACTTTCTCTAGAATACAAGCCAGTATACTCACGCTGTATTTGGTCAGCTACAGTCCCTTCAATTATGTTATTTGTGACAAGTGTTTCAAGAGCCATTCCTAATCTTGCACTGCCTTCTTCTGTTGCAAAAATCTGAGGACCAAGACAAGAGACAGATTTGGTAAAAGATTATTTTAAAGGTGATCTCTCCATACATTTCTGAACAAATAACTTCAGGCATGTTCTGCTATCATTTTTTAATACAAGGATGTCTTTTTCTGATGTGCTCTTGTATTTCTTAAGAGCTGATCGTGTCGCAAATCCAATATCTATATCTTTTGCATACATAAGATTTCCCTTCTTCCCAACATCAATTTTCTGGATTTCCATGCTCATTACTTCAGATTTAACTATTCTTACCATGACATTTTGTACAAGAAAAGAATGGAGTCATGGGACTGTCAATTTGAAATTCTCTCAAAAAGAGGTTCAATCTCTTTTGACAGAGACTGGAAGAAAATCAGCTTAGCCAGTAACAGTTTGTCCTTCAGAAAGTTCATAACTATTCTGAAACTGCTGCACTTTGGTTCCTTGGGACTGCTTTCAAATGCTTTTACACAATTCTCAACATGAGGAAGAATCTGCAAGGCTCTTGTTACTACACTGTCATTTTTAAGCCACCTAACATTGCAAAATTGAAGTAGGAATACAGAGTTTCCTGTGATCTGGATATAGTCTCCTCGTCGGGCTGGGGAATCTTTCCACGAGTAATACAAAACTCGAAGAAATTCAATCAGATTCCACTCTGTGCGCTTGATACCAACTTTAAAGGCATTTTGCAATGTGTGCAAGCCACATGACCCAATGTCAAGCAACTTTGGCCCATCAACCTCAGAGGAGGAAAGCTCACTGTTCAAAATTTTTTGAAGTTTATAATTAACATTGTGCCCATCCATACACAATTGTGGTATTTTCTGCAAAGGAAAGGTTTTCAAAGCATCTTTAGTACCTTGGATGAGACATTCTGCTGTGGTATGCTTTAAAAAATAGACATTAAGTATCTTGTACATACAATGTTTACACATCATCATTCCAAAAACGTACAGCCACATCTGTCTGCTGACTCTGAGCTACCTTGTTAAGGAATTCATCAAAACCTACAGTAATCTAACTACAGGCTTTTAACAAATTTTCTAATTAATTCATGAAATATGGTGCTAGACCATAAACAATGGTGTAGGCAATTTTGGTACTGTGCAGTTGCTTGCTGTGTGATGGTGCTGAAACACTGTACATCATATTTAATTTTCTACGCCGCAAATTATATGCCTTACATGGGATTATCGACGAGGGAGCTGAAGCTTACATAGTGGATGACCCGGTTGATGTCAGCAAGGACGTCGCAGCTGACGTGGGTGCTCGGCTTGGCAGGCGAGTGAAGACTGAAGGTGCGAGGATCGAGGCTGCTTCCACCCCCTCTCCAAGCCGATACCACCCTCCTTCCAACGTGTATGGCAGGTGTCAAGCAACCGTCTGATGCTACGATCTACGTCATCAAGATTTTAATTTACTGGACTTGAACCACTTTGAAAATCATCTGGGATATTCCTCAACACTGGTCAACGTATTTTTTGGACTATAAAAGGGGTTGTATTTCGTCTTGGGGAGACAGAAAGGATAGGGACCAAAACATAAGATATTAACTAGGCAGAAGGCATATCCTGCCATGTTTTATAGAAGCTTTATTATGGAGCATTTATAGGGAAATATTTTAAGATAAAAGTGTTTTATAATCAGTAAATTTTTGAAACGTTGCTCTGTAAGCCCATAATTAATGTAACTTTATATAATTAATTCATTATAACCATTTTCAATGTAAAGTCTTTTAAAGCCTGTTTTTTGGCTGTTTGTAATCTTTTATTATGCTTGTATTTTTTATACTAGACATTTTATATGAAAAAAGAGAAAAATAATAAGTAAGCCCACATACACAAAACAAAAAAAAACTGTCTGTTGATCATTTCTCACCATTTTGGGGGTTAAATACTTGATATTCCAATCTGTATCAGGGGATGGTTGACTTTTTTTTCACAATATTTTGCGACTGTGTTATTTATTTGTACTCTGAAATTGAAACTCTGCTGATTGAAAGATTTTGGTAAGACTCATTTGAGATCAAATCAGTGCTATGTATGGAAAGGGAGTAGAATGTCACTGTCATGGAGTGGTTGGGTTTCCTTTGGGCGCTCCCACTCTGTGACAGCCGTTTGCTATTTCATATGTTAAAAACATTTTTTTAAACAAATTACAATTTTTTTTTGCTGCACATAGGGAAGAGTGGTTTAGCACTGTTGAAAGGCACCAACATGCCTCTGCTCTTGTTACACTGTCTTTAGTCAACATTCTTTTAAGGCCGCCGCCGCCGCCACCAAGACCTTCACTCGAGTATACATCATTTGACCTCATACCTATCTTGCAAATTTCTTGGACTGATGTAGAAGCAGATGTAGTTGACATGGATACAGGTGTAACTGCAGAGGTAGATGCATCTGATGTGGCAGATGCAATTGATGGAGAGGCAATTGTTGATGGAGATGCAAATGAAAATATCAATGGTGATGTGGTGTTCTGAATTTTTAATCTTGAAATGTGTCCTTTTCCTTTGCTGTGTAAAAACAACAGCTCTTCTCCCCATACTGTGAAACTTTTGCTACACCCTTTGCATTTTGTTTTATACATATCATTAGCATTAGACACTACCCACTCGAACTCTTGCTCCCACTTACAATTACATTTTATTTTACCTCATAGCACACGAATCATGATTTTATATTAGTAGCCAATCAATTGAAACGAATAACAACGACTATAATGCAACTAGAGGACTTGGGGTAGCTAGAAATTTTCCATTGTAATGTATACCTACGTCACCAACAACGGATGCACACAGCCTGCAACATAAACAATATCAAACAAAAACGAAATTTAAAAAGTAGGTGTGTCAGACACGATTTAAATGGCAATTATTACGACATGAAGTTGGTTGAGCAGCAAAAAAAAAATCAATCATTAGCTGTAAACGAGACGCATCAAAAGTCACACCACTACCAACACCAAGTAAAAGGAATAATCACTGCCAATTAACATAATATTCTGTTAACAATACAGCACATCACTGTAAAAACACGTTGGCACCGATCCGTTCTCTTGTAATGACGCAATATTTAATTATCAAGGTTCTAGCCGCGGTTCATGTTCTTTCGTTTTGCAAAGCTTCGTAATATTTTATCGGGATTCAAAATTAAAGCAGTGGCAGTTCGTTTATCTAACGTGGCAGCTGTGTTTATTGGTCGTACAATTTTTATTTTTGTTAGGCGTCAGCATTAGATTAGAAGTTTTCCAAACTGCATCAACAGTTTTTATTCTAGAAGGTTTGGTTATTTTTTACCAATGATGCAGTTCGGATGGCTACGCAGAAGCTTTCCGAACTGTAGGTAGACAGTTTTTGGTCTAGAGGGTTTGATTATTTTTTACAAACNGGGGCGATAGGCCCGCAGCACAAATACTTGTGTGTATATCGCCGAACGGCAGTAGACTCTCAGCAGTAGACTCTCAGTGCTCGTGCAGCTGACAAACAGCGACTTGCCGAGGTCGCGTCGGGTGTGGCGCATAACCCCCACACCGGCAAACTTGAACTTGCTCGATTATTTCTCAGCCGGTGTGGGAGGTCGCTGCCTTCGTATTTTCTTCTTGCGAGGCAAGTGTTAAATCGTAAAAAATCAATAACTGGCGCTGCTCTCTACTTTGTCTGTGTATCGGTGAGGTAACAGAAGTGTAGTCGTGCAATGTCTCAATACCACAATACTACTAGGTAATTTTGCTTTATATACCGAATTTAATACTTCTTGTATTTGGTGAGAAACTGGTTTTAGGTTGTCTATTTTTGTATGTTTTCAGAAACATTTTTCATAGAAATGTACTGGAAGTTTTTTTAATATACACGAATCTTTTTTAGTGTACTGGAAATTTTCTGTAAATATTAGTGGTCTACCTGTAGCTTAATGCTGTAAATAAATTCAAAATTAAATATTGTTCTTTTAATTTTTTTTAAGACTTCTATCCCGTATGAACTCAGATACGCCCCTCTGGCGTATTGTAACATTGGTGTCAGAAGTGAGATAGGGTTATTCAATTGTAATCAAATTTAGGCAAATAATAAGTGATATTAAAACATATTAATTATCAAGGCCCCCAAAGGTCAAATAGCCCAGTAGACACAGCACCTTCAAGAATATGATTTTGAAATTCAACACAGATCATGTGAGCCATACTGTCATTGTGAATGCCAAGAAAAAAAAGAGTGGTGAATCACTAAAGGTATGGAGTACAATAATTCAAGTTTCTATATCTTGTGATGGGTCACCTACCTGAAGTGATGAGGGCATTAGGAAAGATCAGCTAAATGATCCCACTTTGTATCCATTACTAGATTGGAAAGTAACTGGCTGTCTGCCAAAATGGGAAGAGATATTCAGCCTAAGTACAGCAGTCAAAGCATACTGGGAACAATGGAATTTCCTTGTATTGAAGAATGGTGTGCTTTACAGGAACTGTGAAAGTAATGATGGGAAACATAATGCTTACAGTTGGTCTCTCCAGAATGTAGAGTTCCTGAAGTCTTGAATTAATTGTATTATGCTGCAGCCAGTGGGCACTTTGGTGTTAGTAAGATCCTCAACAGAGAATGACTAAGATTCTACTGGCTTTATTGTCGGGAGGATTTTGAGAAGTATTGCTAAATGTGCGACACCTGCATTGCGAGGAAGGGGACAAGGTCACCTACAGAAATACAAAGTTGGGGCCCCATTCAAGAGAATGGCTGTAGATATTCTGGGCCCCTTGTCTGTCACTGGGAGAGGTAATCAATATCTACTAGTGGCCCAAGATTACTTTAGTAAGTGGCCAAAGGTCATTCCCCTCACAAACCAAGAAGCGCGTACTGTGGCCGATGCACTTGTAGAGCATGTGTTCTTGTGGTTCGGGATGTCACTAGAACTCCATTCCAATCAGGAAAGAAATTTTGAAGCTGCTGTGTTCTAGGATGTAACAAAGATTCTGGATAAATAAGACAGTCTTACACCCTCAGTCAGATGGAATGGTCAGAAGGAGTAACTGCACTCTTGAGCAGTACCTGTCGATCTTTGTGGCAGACAACCAAAAGGACTGGGATTCAAAGGTGCCATTGTTTCTCCTAGCTTACCATTCGGCAGTTCACGAGTCTGTAAGGCTAACACCATCAAGGATGCTATTTGGAAGAGAGCTACGCCTCCCTAGTGACCTACTGTTTGGCCGACCGACAGAATAGGAATATGTTGTCCCAAATTATGCCAGCGAATTACGTCCTGGACCAGTTGGCATTCATGATTTTGCTAGGTAGCACCTCAGAATAAATAGTGATAGGATGAAGACGCTGTATGGCAGGAGAATATCGGGGGAGGTATTGGAAGGACAACTGGTGTGGTTTTACAACCCACAGATGTGAAAAGGGTACTGCCCGAAGCTACAGAAATGTTGGGAAGTCCACTACAGCATTCTGAAGAAAATCAATGATGTGATATTTCGGATTTGTGGTCTGGCACTGTACAAAGGTCTGGATGTTGCAGAGTCTGTTTGGAATGAACAGAATTGAGGAGGGAGCATTGTTACTTGCTCACTGATCTTCATTGCTTCCCTTTCCACTTCCTGCTCAAGGAAGTGATGGAGTGTGTGAGGATCAGGTGAGTAGTAATCCAAGTAGCGGGCAACGATACACAAAGGTGAGCCTCCGCGATAAGCCTATCGCGAGCCATGCGCTCTTGACCTTCAGCGAATTGAATTTCTGTGGTTATCATCAAAAAATGTTCTGGTTCAATCGCCTTTGCAACTCATCAAGACTCAGGGTGCAAGGAACCTTCCAGATCAGGCCAGCGAGACAACTTAATCTATGACATGCCTCCGAGCCAATAGTTGAGAGTTTTGAAAATTTGCAGGGTTGCGCAAACTTAAGCAACAGGCATGCGAAGACAATACAGTGACGAACCAGCAGGGCGTTGAGTAGCGGCAAGAGTGACCAATGGGAGTGAAGTCTGCAGATTGCGGGCCTTGGTACATTGGAGAGAGAGACAGATGGGTGGGACTATTGAACTGGATGCATGGGTGTAAGACATTTGGAATGATGGTAATAGACAGATTGAAAATATGTAAATAATGGGTGTGAAATAGGTGACTGTAACCAATATATAGACATTAAATATTGCACTCACCGAGTATAACAAGTGTAATAGTGGAGTTAGATAGTTTAATGTTGAAAATAATAGCGGTGTGAATAAATTAGAAATTAAATTTTATTCTTTTACTTGTGTTAAGACCTCCATCCTGCACGAACTAAGATATGCATGCCCCTTTGGCATCTTATAACAGTACTATCAAAGATGCTAAGCAGAAAGTGTTTAGAATTCAGAGTTGTTTTATTGGCACATAGGTGCTTATAAAGATGAAAATGGGTCTCCTGTTGGTGGTGATTGGTTGTTGCAACTATGTGAAGGATCCCAGGTATAACTGAATACTAGTTTAGTAGAATTTTTTCTTTTGAATTATTATGCATATTTCCAATTGAATGCCTGCCAACACTAAATGTATATATGCATGTTACATGGTGATTGTGAATCTAACCTTAACATAAATGTTTTTTTTGCATTTTTGAACACACAGGTTAACAGAAGTCTCCGGCGGTACCTGGGTCTGAATATGGCTAATCTGTACAGCATTTTCACACCCAGAGATCCAGACAGAACTGAAATGCAAGGCTATCTCCCATCACGACAGATGTTGGAATTTGTTCTGGTTCGCACTCAGAGTTTTGCCCAAATTTTCAAGCACATTGCAAACATGTGTGAAGAAGCAGGAAGGGAACTTGGAATGAAACTAGCAGTGGGGCACATGTGGAATGCATCACTTGTTCTTTATGCCATCATAAGTAGGATTTGGTAAGCATGCTAATATCAGTTGATTCACTATAATTTAACATTTCCCTGATGCCCACATACCTTTCCATGCTACACAGTTTTACAATATTCCTTGCAGGGCCAAGCAAAATATCAAAGTCAATATTCAAAATGGCCAGGTCTATAAAATATATGTATTATATATGTATAAAATTTAGTTGTCATATTAAATAATATTTACAATAAATATAGATGTTAGCAAGAGAGGAACAAGTCATGTGGAGCCACTCAAATACATGACAAACCTGTATGCACTGTTGCTGTAGGCTGATAGTTATAATGAGAAGCAAAACGTGGCATGCAAAATTGAAGGGCTATTCTTCTCAGCTTGGGTGGCATGATTGCCCCAAATACTGTGCTGCTGGGAAGATAGATCCACTGGCACCTCAGTGGTTTGTTTTACAAACCATAATTGTTGTAATATGTTTTGGATTCTTCCCCTGGGATGGATACTGACATTACTGCAGTTTACTTGGCTTGTCCGCTTTGTCATGATTCAAACAGGTGGAATACAGTATTGTACTATGTTAATTCCCTGTATCCTTGAGCAGCTTGGCCTGAGACACATGAGTAGTGGGTAAAGTGTAACAACTAGACCAGATTAAATTTTTTAACTTTTAAAATTTTACAACCCCAAAGAAAAAATATTAACTTTTCTTAATTTTTTGATTGAATGTCACACATAAATGAACAATAACTTACACACATATCTGCTCACCTCCTACTAAAACGGACCAGGTTCAATCCCTGGCTGTGTCACTCCGGGATTTTCGCATGTATGAATTGTGCCGGAAAATGCTGCTGGTAGGCGGGTTTGAGCCACCCAAATCTCTTCACTCACTCACTTACACATGTATCGGCTCTCAAGACCTCAATGTTAAGAGCTGTGCAAATCTCTCCACTCTCCACTTACACATATAATGATTATAACTATTCTTATATATATTTTTTAAAGAAAATTAAAACAAAATTACAAATTAAATTAATGTTAAAATTTCTAATTTACTCCGTGTACAAACTCTCAGTTAATCTTGTTGGAATTTTTTTTTGTTTGGGTTGTACATTTTAAAAATTAAAATAATGAATCTGATCTACTATTAACATTTTACCCACTATTCTGGCAGAGCCAAATAAAATTCTGAATTAGAAAAAAAGCTTTTTTTGAATATTTTATATATATTAATAAACATGGAAACTCGGGCTGTGTTTGAATTGACTACTTAGTATATTAGTATTTTGGTATTTAGTAGCATTCAATTCAGACACCGTCGATAGTCACTTGTTCAAAGATGGTTGCAATTTGGAAATTTAGTATTTTAGTAAGTTTCGTTATGTATTAATAACAAAATACTAAAATACTGTTACGTGTTGCTGGTCTGCATTGGCTTTGGTTCGTCCTATGCGAGCAAGAGGAAGAGGAGGACAGGGTAGTGATATGATGTCGGGCAGTGACTCATGAAGGAATGTTTGATCGACAGGCGAGTGATAAACTTACCAGGATTTTGAGTTATAAAGGCATTCCGCCAAGATAACCCTTTGGCGGCTTGCACGCTCCTGACCTTCGGTGGATAGAATTTCTGCGTTTATACGAAGAATTTTCTGGTTTACTGACCTCATTTCTCTCAGCGTGTCTCGTGTTGCTTTGAACATTCCAGATAGTCAGGGCGATTGATATATAAGTGTGATGGCCCTCCGAGCCGGGAGTTGATGAGTGTCTGGAGTTTGGGCGATTGTCTGGCCTGAAGCAATCGACGACGAGCAACAAATGACGAGAGTAGTGACCAGCGGGAGGAAAATCTGCGACTGCGAGCATCGGTGCAGTGAAGAGTGTGACTGGCAGGCTGGACTATTGAACTGGATGCGTGAGTGAAAGACATTTCAAATGATGCCAACAAACAGAATGAACATGTGTTAATGATGAGTGTTAGTTAATTGACTATAACCAGAGACATAGAGAAGGACTTAGAGTTAGATAGACATTAAATACTGCACTCATTGAGAAATAAAATGAGTAATAGTGGAGCACTGTAAATAATAGCTGTATGAATAAGTTTAAATCAAAATAATAATTAAATTTATTTTTATTAACACCCCCCCATCCTTCACAAACTCGGATACGCCCCTCTGGTGTCTTGTAGCAATATCCTTTCCTTTCAACTCAACACATGCAACACGACAACGTAATTCATTATACACGGGGCACCTTAAAACTGGTGTCCCTAACATTATTCTTATTACCACTCAAGTTCTAATTACTATTCCACGGAACCTCTGTCCCCTCATTGCCGCCATACGGATGTGAAAAATTCTGAAATTTATACCTCGTTCTCCCTTAACATGGGACTCACTTGTCACACTACTAAATTCTGCAACTGCAACTATCTCATTGTGTGAAATTTTGCTATTTGAAGAATTTTTACCACCTACTTAAACTTTATCACCACTGAAGCCTCAATGCATTTTTCTGTAAGTGAACCAGAATCCAATCAATTCGAAGTCCCCTCATTCTTAGACTGAAGCGAACTGTCACTCGACTGAGCCACGGAACAAGGAGAATTGTTAATCTGACGTTGGCCTGCACACTGTTGGCAATACTTTTTCTCTTATTCCTGACAGTGGCTGGTCAGGACTGCCTTGGCGTATTATTAAGTTGATCAGACCATTCTGTTCGCTCAGCTGTCCGTTCCTGCCCCTTCCCATTGGAAGTCATATAAAAATTCCCACATTCCAAATTCAATTTTAGTACATTGGCCAAACTGGAAGAGCACTGAGCATGGGCCCTGCCTGGCCACTACCCTTTGCCCCTGCTTCTAATTCCCTTGATCCATAATCCCTTGTGGATACTTGTGCCGCTCCATCACCAGTTACTGCACACCTAATCCCTAACTCATCACGCCCAATACATGCTTCCGGCCTCACAGGACTGTTAATCCCCATGCTGCACATAGCCATCTCAGGTAATTACTAAGTTTAGGGGCTTTTCTGTAAAAAAAAAAAAAAAACATCAAAAAGTGGTATATTTCTACTCTACTAATCATGTAGAACACGAATATACTAGGGGCGTAGCTTTAAAATAAGTACAACATATTTAAAAAAATTGAACAAAATTGCGAAATGAGCAGTATAGCCAGTTTGTTTACGTTTGTGAACGAAACGTCCTAGACCAACAAAAGTTGCATTAATGGGTTCTGCACAGCTTACCTTGTTCATATTCAAGACGGCGTAATGTTAAAATAAGTAGAACATATTTAAAGAAATCGCGAAATTTGATGTTTACGTCTATTAACGTCTACCGCCATTAGTAATGGCTGCGCATTGCATATTTCACACAACCTAGCGGCAACAGATGTCATCAGTAGCCGTACGTTAGTATGCCAGTGTGTGGCCACAGGTGCGGATCGCTGTGTGTTAGGTGTTGCTCCGTTCGTGATTTAAAATTAAGAAAGCAAGTAAGATTGCGTTTGTGCGTTATATTAGCCTATTAACGAGTGCTTCTGTGTATATATTTGGCTGTAAACGAGTGTTTCAGTGCGTTATATGCGCGTATGTGGCACTTTGTGGAAGATTGTAATTTCATCGAGTGGGGTGAGGTTGAATTGGCCGTTCATAGAGGTATGTACCACCTGCCTACATTGGTCAGGGAATTGATATTATTTTGGTGTGTTTTACAGCTCCTTTAAATCCCTAAAATCCTTAATTCCTAGTTTAGTGTGAAACCCAAAAATCCTAACAGGTAGCTTAACGTGCAAATGTAGTTATATTACGTAATTCAAACAAGGTTTTTCCGGAAGTTTTTACCCCACAATTTCACATTCTTTCTCAACTAACCTAGGATTATTGGTAGGTAACACAGAACATGACTATAGTAACGTCATTAACGTATGACTAATTGTATAACATGTGCCCACCTAACCTAACAGAACCTAACCTCAAAATGGGTGAATCACTATTTTACATTTTTAAACTAACCTAGGATTGTAGCCATTTTAACTAACCTAGGATTGTAGCAATTTTAACTAACCTAGGATTGCAGTTATTAAAAATAACGTAGTATTATAGGGTTCCCATCTAGTCTGTGATTGTAGGTTGTTGATCGGAGATTTGATTAATATTGTATAATCTTATATTACTTTACAACCTTACAATCCTAGGTTAGTTTAAAAATGTAAAATGGTGATTCACCCATCATGGGGTTAGGTTCTGCTAGGTTAGGTGGGCACATATTAAGAAATTAGTCGTACGTTAATGCCCCTAGTATATTCGTGTTCTATGTGATTAGTAGAGTGGAAATATACCACTTTTTGGGGTTTTTTTTTTTTTTTACAGAAAAGCCCCTAAACTTAATAATTACCCCATCTCACTCTTAAGCATATTACAGCGAACACACGTGCCATTTGTCTGCATCATCACCTTCACTGTTCCAATACTATTTCCTGCCTCCACATGTATACATTTCCCAACATATTTTTCTGACTCCAAACTAACATGCATTTCCTCTTTCAAAATAATTTCTGTTGTTTCCTATACACAATGTTCCCTCAAACAAATTACTGATTTTCCTACTCCAATGTTTTATCTGCCATGAAAATCTTGCACTTATAATACTTAAAAAAAAATCAAGTCCCAAAAGTCCATTTGCATTGAAAGACATTCTATCTGAACAAATTATACACTCGTAAAGACAAATTTCATCCCAAATTTCATAATTAACAAAAGATTTACCAACCAATTCTAGTTTACTCCCAGTGGATGTATGGAGCTTAACTCCTTTATTTAATGATTGAAAACAGTTCCCGCCTTCAAAACAATGTCTTTTCAAAATAGTGACAGATGGGCCTGCGACTACTAATAAACTACATTTTACACTATAAATGAATATTTCTAGCAATAAACGAGGGTGCATTCACTCATGCTTGTTTCTTTTCTACACTTATCTGTCTACCTTCTTTAGTGGCCTGTCGATCGATGGTCGCTCTTGGTGGCCTTTTGCATTTAAACTATTCTTTTCGAAATATTTTTCTTCTACATGTCTTAACTTCTTACAAAAATTACATATCAGGACCTTGCAAGATTCTGTATGGTGTCCATTCCACTTGCATCTCCCACAACTCTTTTCGACTCAACAAAATTTTTTACTGTGACCTGCCTTGCACACATACCACAATTTTGTGACCTACAATCGAGTACAAAATGCCCTGCCTTGTTAAACACATAACACCTCTTACCTTCACGTCCCTCACGACTTACCTTCATACCTGGAAACATGTGTTCATTTCCCTTCGCACTGTTCTCCTCAGTGCTGTAATCATAATTTGCACTTGTGCGAAATGCATCACACTCTGCACTACTCTCCACAGGGTGTGCAAAATTCTTAGATCCTGCCAATAACTCATTATTTTTCTTGTCTTGCGCGAACAACACAGCCTGCTCAAAATTTCCTGGAGAAAGCAACAAAACACTGCATGCCGACCCTTATTCCTTTAACAAAAACTGCAAGAATATTTTCCTCTAACACTTTTACTCTGACTGCAGCTTCTTTAGGGTGCCATTCAGTACTGTACCATTTCCAGCAAGATGTAACCTGGTCACGTATTCCTTAACACTTTCATTGTTCCTCTGCAAACAACTAAAAAAACTTATTAAAGTTGCTAGCTCTGCTATTATGCACCTAAAAATTTTTATACAAAAAGTGCATACATTTTTTTCCAGTTGTGACATTCTCTCATGTGCAGGTGTGCATGAAGCACCATTAATACTTGACTCTTAAACTTAAGTTTATAACAAATTGAATTTCAACATTGCCCCAACCAATTATGTGTGCAATGTTATCCAATGACTCAATAAATGATTCTGTATTTTGATTCACACAATTTTCAAAATGCTCAATTAACTGTAACCACTCTACCATTTAGAGTCACATTGGCACCTTCGCTAACTCTGAATTTTACGACATGTCTTTTGTATTTACCGAATCTCCCAAACTGAATTGTTGCTCATCCAGATTTTGATTAAAATCATTGTCTCCATCACCTCTTAACTGACTGCCTCCTGTAGTCATTTTAACCCGATCTTTCAGCTGCTATGTTTTTCTCATTACATTTACGGCCTCTAATATTTATTTTAAAACCTGCTCTGTTTTACGCCACACTAGTGGGCCGAGCCGCAAGCAACAAGTTCTGCAACGACACGTGTATGCTAAAACTTCCAATTTTCATCCTATCAAACCTGGGTTTTCGCATTAGCAGCATCACCTTAACACGCCCATCTGGATACACTGACCTGAGATACACCACTGCTGCATATCCCACTTTCGAACTGTTGCAGAATCGATGCAATTCATGAACAGCTTGCAGAACTTCTGGAATACTGCAAGGCAACTGCAGGCATGACAGTAGTAATAGTTCTTGTTTGAAGTTTTCCCACTTGTGCAGAATGTCTGGCGGGAGCTCATCATCCCAGCCAGTCCCACTGAGCCACAACTGTTGCATAAGTGTTTTAGCGAAAAGGAGAACAGGTGTCAACCATCCAAGTGAATTGAAAATCCTAGCAATCTCCAAAAGTACACCACACTTTGTTTGACTCATGCTTGTGGGAGTTGTATGATATGAAACGCGATCTGAGGTAGTATTCTAATGTAATCCCAGCACCTTAGTAACAGAAGGGTTGTCTTTATCGAAGGACAGCAGCTGGGAGGGCTGCAATTCATCTGGAGACAGCCATGCTAGTACTATCAACTCTTTTTGCAACACAATGGCTTCAGTCACACTGGCTGCCTATGTAACATCATCATCTGCATACACATTTATCTGCAAGATGTGAGCGGCCTTAGGAAACCTGTGTTGCTCATCTTCTTCAAGCTGTTTGAGTGTACGGATGGCTAGGTATGGGGCAGAGGACACTCCATAAATCACTGTGTGTAGGGGAAAATCCCTTATGGGCTTGTCTGGGGAGTTATGCCACACTATCCGCTGATAATCTTGATGTTTACTTTCAACCAGTATCTGCCTATAGATCTGCTTAATGTCAGCTGTAAAAACTAGTTCTGGAATACGGAACTGTAGTAAAATCTCACTGATATCTGTCTGAAGTTTGGGTCCAGTCAGCAGCATGTCATTAAGACTGACACCATGTTGCGTCTTGGTGGATGCATTGAAGATGACACGAAGCCTTGTGGTTGTAGTGTCTTCCTTGATTACTCCATGATGCTGCATATAGTACACAAATTTCAAGTTCCCGTGTGGGTTGTCTACCAGTTCCATATGACTATCCTGCAAGTTATCTTCCATGAAAGTTACATACACTGCATGCATTTGTGGTTGCTTGCACAGGCGTCATTTCAAACTCTTTAAGCAGCGTATGGCATATTCTCTTGACTCACGTATTTCAGGATTCAGTTGACGAAATCGCAGTGAAACTACATAACGACCTGATGGTTGTCGACGATGGGTTGCTTCAAAAACTGACTCGCACATTTTATCTTCTGGAGATACAAAGTTCTTCACAGGAATATGATCTACTGCCCAAAACCTCTCTACCGACATTTCTAATGATGGTTGCTATGGGGCTAGATTCAAACAAAGTCACTGAAGGTTTTGATGATGCCCAATGTACTTTCCTAGCCTGGCCCATCAATACCCAACCAAAAATAGTGTCTTAAGGCCACTGGGGTGTAAGTTGCCTGTAAAAATGTAAGGAAACAGGTCAGCCCCGATCAATACATCAATGGGTGCGGGGGTGGCAAACAGGGGGTCAGCCAGTTGTAGATGTGCAACATGTTCCCAGTTGGTAGTACACACTGGAAGTGTTGGCAATTCACCGGTGATATTTTGCAAAACATATGCAGATAATGGGAACTGTAGTGTTTATTTTCCCACTGGTTTTATGCAACATTCAATTACTTCCTTTCCTGTGTGGAGGGAGGTCTCAAAAAGCCCATGAATAGGAAGATGTGCCTTTCTGCGAATTAGATCCAAGCGCTGAACACAGTCCTCTGTTATGAAACTCGACTGGCTAGTAGAGTCGAGAAGTGCTCGCACTGTGTAGTAAGCACCAATGCTATCTCGCACGTCTACCATAGCTGTGTACAATAGCACACTCTGAGGATCATGTCCTGCACAAGTTTGGGCAGCAACAAGGGTAACAGATGGGAAATGGTTTACAGACCCATACGTTTCTAGATTATCATTGGGAGGACCTCATGTGCAAGATTGCCAGGTACTGTTTCACTGAAATGAAGTAAAGTATGATGTTTAGCATGGCATGATGAACAGCTGGCTTTTCATTGACATTGTTTTTCCTGATGAGAAGCTGCCAGACAGTTCAGGCAGAGCCTCAGACTCCTAACAACATGATAGTGCTCTATTGCGGGTAGTCTAAAAACTATAGACAATTATGCAGCCTATGTTTACCACTACACAGATTACATTTAAAATTTGAGTCGGTAGAGCTTCCAACAAATAACGAAGTGTTACGAGTCTGAGGATGCATAGAACGAGACTGTGGGAACTTGGTCTGAGATACCAGCTTCAAGGCAGCAGGTAAGAACATGGATTCTGACGCTTGATGATGAGCTTCCAAGAATGATAAAAACTGACTGAATGTAGGCAACTTATTTGCATCACCACTAATGTGCAATTCCCACTGTTGCCATAAATGATTGTCCAACTTCCTTTCCAAAAGTTACAATAGCAGTGGGTCCCAAGCATCAATATTTAAATTTAATGACCATAATGCTGCCACATGCTCTGCCAATAATGACACAAAGATGGTGACAGTGGCTGGACTGACAAAGAAACAGTTGAGGCTTGCACCATCACATCTAAATGATGAGAGACTATGAGCCTTTTGTTGTTAAATCTTTTATTGAGTAACTCCCAAGCAACAAAATTATCTGCTGTCATTGGCAGGGCTTGGATCAATGACAATGGTTCCGCTGACAGTGAAGATTTCAAGTATGACAGCTTTCCAGCATTGCTTAAATGTTCATTACTCACCACTAGTGTAGAGAACAAATTAGAGAAGTTAATCCATTCAGTTTTCTTTCCAGAAAATTATGGTAAATGGATTGTAGGAAGCAAAACACGAGATTCGTGGCAAGGCAAACTGGTGAGCGCACTTTAATTTTTCTTGGGCACTTCGTGGATGGTCGCTACAGCTGACATAACCCCATAATAGACGTCGTCAAAGTCGTCTAACCAATTTTTATGGAGGCCTTCATCAACATTTTTTATGTCTTTACTGAGTAACTCCAAGGATAAGGGGCCATCTTCAAATCCAGCTAGTATCTGCGGCAAATCCCGACATGTTGCAATATATAACTGTTTTTGCGACAAATNTGGCCATCTTCAAATCCAGCTAGTATCTGCGGCAAATCCCGACATGTTGCAATATATAACTGTTTTTGCGACAAATTGTTTACAACTGCTTCGGCTAATGATGCTGCCCTCAGTAATCGATTCTCGGCACACTGAAGTTGCCTTGTCAACACTTCAATCTTGTCATCCATTATGGACCACACCCGAATATTGATAGTCTGAACAAGTTTGAGACATCAATCGTAACGGTAACGGAACAAAGGTTGCTTAACAAAAAAATTTTATCAATGAAATTTATTTAAACATGAATAACGCCACCAACCACAAACACGATGCAAACAAAATATAAATTACGCAACACCACAGTTCTTCAAATCATTCTTCACTTAGAATAGGCGGCAACCGCGCCACAAAGACACAAACAACAAAACTGATTTCATCCTGCGTGAGTAGATCAAATGTTGGATTGGCAATGACACATTCCTACGGAGGATCATAGTCATTACTATGTTGAAAGTTTAGTGTTCAAAAGAACACTAATTCCACTATCAAATTAAATGAGTGCAGACGAGAACAACTACTTTATTATTCACCCATGCCATCTTGACGAACACACTGAGTGACTTCATAAACAAAACAAAAACGCCAGCAACCATAAACACAATCAAAAGTCTCAACATTAAACAATATCAATATTATTTATCTTGAAATAGACAATCAAATCAAGTCTGCTGGAAAAGAAACAAACTTCAAACATTATCATTTGAAAATCAATTGTTGCACAGAACACACAACTACTGTGACTTTGCAGTTGTCCAATGTGACATTGTAGAGTGAGGGCTAGGAAGCAAGTGTTGAGCAGGTGGTCAACCACCCAACTACTGTTGGATGCTTTGTAATGGCTTTCCCAAGCCTCGATGTACTGCTCAGGCAATCCTCTTCTGTCGTCTACTCACACTCAGGTAACTATCAACGTTCACACTTGCACATGCTAATATACACGTCTACCCAGGTATTACGCAACGTAGATACAAAGTCAGTCAGTTTACGTATCTGCTAGCACTGATTTAATATTGTTCATAGTTAGCATTCTTAGGGTTTCATACGTTACAATTTACAACTGTTTTTAATAATGTAGCTGTTCTCGATGTAACAGTCTATTATAACACTCAGTTGATACATTTCCAGCCCCTCCAAATTTTACTCACTTTTACCCATAAATAGCAATATCTATCACTGGTATCATAAGTTGTACACTGTCTTTTACGAGTGTAACAAGGTGGACTAAAAATTATTATAATCATTCCTTATTGACTGCATGTGACTTCCNACACTGTCTTTTACGAGTGTAACAAGGTGGACTAAAAATTATTATAATCATTCCTTATTGACTGCATGTGACTTCCTTGTAGTTTGTACACGGGTGTCTCCATTGGCACTTAACAGCTGATTAAAATATGTCAATTTTTCTTTGTCCCATCACATTACTAGAAAAAGCAGAAAGCAGCGCTTAGCTTGCCATAGCATGGTGTTTAACAATATCAGTTACATACAGGTCAATAACTTTTGGTGGAACCTATGACTTGCTCGAAACTTAGGAGAATTGTTAGGCGAGTTTCAAAACATATAGCTGAGAAATGCAAAACACCATGTATTCNACTTGCTCGAAACTTAGGAGAATTGTTAGGCGAGTTTCAAAACATATAGCTGAGAAATGCAAAACACCATGTATTCAAGTGCTGGCAATAAACATAATGACGAGACAATAGATGAGTTGGCATGCTTCAAATTCATCACAACTTTATAGCTTTATGTTAGATCAGTGATACTCATTGTAGCAACGATTAACACAAATAAATATACACACAACCCTCAGGTTAAAATACATAACATAGAAGACAAATACAACAGCAACAACAATAATAATAAACAACATATGGTGTCTCGTAACATTTTTAGCACAGCGTAAATTTTTCATCAGGACATTTTCTCAGCCCTTTATTTGTTGACTTACTCTTCCTTTATTCTGATCGAGTCAGATAATATTGTGCCAAGTAAAATTCCTTTTAAAATGTAACTTGTTAGTGCTTTTCTGTGATAAGTAGCTGACGGTATGGGCGTAGCAGCCGTGTAGTGTTATATCTACCAACAACTTTGCCATCTTGAGTGGTTAGTTCATAGCAATTCTTATTTATTATAGAAGATACCACATATGGTTCATCAAACAACAGAAATAATTTCTTAGTAACTTGCTCTAGTAATGAGCTTGTGGGGTTTGTACGTTTAAATGCAAAATCTCCAATTTCAGAACTGTTCAATTTATAAATCTTCTGAAATCTTCTTCTACTTTCAACTGCCGAAAATAATCTTGATTGCACTAATNAGAACTGTTCAATTTATAAATCTTCTGAAATCTTCTTCTACTTTCAACTGCCGAAAATAATCTTGATTGCACTAATACATCAATTTCTTCTCTAAGCTTGCTTGTATTGCCTTCACTTATTTCTTCGGGCAGGGTAGGTAAGTTTTTCAGTTTGATGATATCCTAACGCCTTTCAGTTTAACTTACTATGCTGGCNTTTCTTCGGGCAGGGTAGGTAAGTTTTTCAGTTTGATGATATCCTAACGCCTTTCAGTTTAACTTACTATGCTGGCTAGTATTACTACTTCCTGGCTGTGATGGTGCACTTGACTGAGAATCTATAGCATGGTTGTACACTGGTGCATTTTGGTTAAGAGGAGCATTCCTCTGGAAATATCCTTGTGTTTGGTAATTAGGGTATAATGTGTACTGAACTGGCACAAATTGATACTGGTAGGGTGCCAGGTGAGGTAGTGGTCGTGACAAATCAACAGGGACATTTAGGCTAAAAGAGGTATCAAATGTACTCTGTGACTGATTGTTGTTACTTTTATTTTCCTGTTCCTTCCTTTCTCTAGATGCCTCGTCTTTATTGTTTTGATTTTTACCTCTGTAACCTGGGTTGAACCGGTTAGAATTTCCTCTGCCTCTTCCCTTAAAATGCCTAGGTTGAAACTGGTCTTGACTATTAACATTGCTGTTAGAATCGTCTTGCTCATACTGGCAACCAATTATATTCATTCTAGGATTACTGTTATTTTGTTGTCTGTATTGATTTNAGAATCGTCTTGCTCATACTGGCAACCAATTATATTCATTCTAGGATTACTGTTATTTTGTTGTCTGTATTGATTTAGGTGAAATTGCAGGTTTGGTTCTCTTGAAGTATCATGCAAAGGTGGTGCACAATTTTGGCAAGGTCGTTCAGGTTCCCTAGACTGAGTNGGTTTGGTTCTCTTGAAGTATCATGCAAAGGTGGTGCACAATTTTGGCAAGGTCGTTCAGGTTCCCTAGACTGAGTCGACCACATTTCCCTTTCTAGCTGGTTGAGTCACAAAATTTGGTATCTAAACTCTGTTATGTGTCTGAATGATCTACCTGCCCACTGAAGCTGATACTTATAGGGTAGTTGTGTGAGTGACGTTAATTGCACATCAACATTGTTCAGTAAGGTGACATTATCTACAGGTGCGTCTGAAACTCTCGCATTTCTACTTCCACGACCCATGTTTCTAAGCTTGATAGCTGTGGCACAACTCCTACACGTGTCGTCTCAATCTCGCCTCGGAACTGACTGGTTGTGTCAACAAAATTATTTTAGATTTTACGCACATCATCCTGAACTGCGTTTATTTCTAGTGATGTATATTCTTTGAGGTTATCGATTTGAGGAGTAAGTGTGTGTCTAATGGCTTCTGTTTGTGAATGAAAATCAGATCTGAGCTGAACTAATTGCGGTATCCTGACGTGAAGCATGCTTTTCAAATTTGTTGTTAATCGCTTTAATCTATTTTCGTAGCTCCGCGTTCCTAGTTAGTATTTCTCCTTTAATTTCTTGGAATTCGGTTGCCATCTCCATTTTTATTTCATCTTTTATTTCCAAGCACTGTGCTTCAAGTGTGCTAGCCATATTCATAGCACTTTCATTTAATTTCTTTTCAAAATTTTGCATAGTAGTTGCAGTATTCTCTGCATTTTAGTTTAATTTACTAGCAGTATTCACTGCATTTTCATTTAATTTACTAGCAGTATTCATGATATTTTCGTTTAGTTTAGTTTCAAAACTTTGCATCTGAGAGTTAATTTGTAAAGTGAACGATTTCATAATTTACATTAATTCTGTTACATTATCCACGTTATAATTACGTGATGTGGTTTCTTTTGTCGCCCTTTCACTCGTGACAGTTCTCGGGAGAAGTTATTTCTCTAAGCTTGTGTGATTCATTAATACTTTGTGCCTCACACAGTCCCGTTTCCTCTCTGGCACCAAGGAATTTCATGCTGTCACCGCCTTCATGCGACAACGGACTAGGTTCCCTAACTGTAACATCGCTGAGCGAGCTACGTAAGAAATACGCCTCGCGTGCGAGTGCGGGATCTTTATTCAATCAAAAAAATATAACAAAAGCCACACAAAGAGACTAACAGGATTCTGCTTCCTATCGCAACTGCTATACTGCCTCATGAATTGGTTTTCAATTTTCTGTGTGTGTATTCTTTCCTCTGAATACACACTGAAGTAACGTAAGGTGGCGTATGTCTATGTGGTGTTAAATGCTATGAGTATATCGCCAAGAACGTACACTTCATCAAAACTCACAAAACAGAGGAAAAAAACAAACATTCGAACACATTTATTACGAAAGAACAAGGAAATATTAGTGTAAAAAACTGATGCTGCCCTTAATGAAGTGATCCACGTTGTACAACACGTAATTACTGGGGAAGATTCTCCCCATTAAAATAAACTGATTTGAGCTGGGAACTGTAAAAATAAAATTAAATATGCTTTAGTCCAAGACAACAAGACTGAAACACAAGAATTCTAATTTAAAATTTGGCTAGCAAAGGCATGATGTTATCTCAGTTTCCACAGGGTAGCTGTTATGATAGGAAAATTGTCAATTTTCATACAAATGTGCAAGAATCTCCAAACTTAAATTTTTGAATCACAAGTTCACATGTTAGAAATTATGAGATTTATGTTAATGTACATTTCACGTGTCAAGTCGAACCACAGAGATGGATGGTGTCCCTTCGCCGTGCTGCTGCCGTTGCTGCCGAAACTTGCCGTAGAAACACTAAAAAATCTACGTATTTTTGCGTTTGAAGACCTCTTCCATACATGCCCTTGCTTTCACAAGTCTAATTGATTAACATATCTTTCGGCATTACTAATCTAAAATTTACGATGGCGCAGCATTTCCAAAACTCCCTTTTCGGAACCCTAAAACTTACGTCGTGCTGCGAAAGGATAGTCAAAAGGCATTAAAAACCAAAAATATTCTACAGTGACAATAAAATGTACGAGGAGAATAAAATATGCTACAGTTACTCTCATATCAGAAGGCTCATCAGCTATTACATTTCGCTATATAAAATAAATTAAACTACATTTAACATATCTATTCAACTATCAGACAAATATTCTTACATTTTTTAAAAATTACAATACAGTAATATAATTTAATTAGAAAAGCGTAAAATTCATTAATCTTTCTAAAAAAAACAAAGTGGGGGAGAAACTTGAAATATTAATTAGTTGGGGCTTAGTTTAAAGAGTCTTTCCAGTCCAAATAAAATCACTTATATCAATTAAAATTACAAATGAATAAAATATATTTACTTTTTATATTAATGACATAACCTTACTTACTCTATGGTTTTTCTGCACCATCCAAAGGTTTAGAAAGTAGTGTCAGCCAGGAATTAGTTTTAATACCAGGAAAGAGGCATGACGTCATGAGAACAGGTCCCAGCACTTTTTGATTAGATTTATGAGTTCTTCAAGATGCAAGTTTTTCGTGGCATTTTAAGAGTGATGTTGTCACCTGGTGTGACTAATTAACTCGTCTTGCATGCTTGGTGGTAGTGCAACATCACTGTAAATTAAAAATTTTTAAGTATGCTAAAATTTTGAGACCTTGTTTGCTTCATTTGTGGAACTTTGGAACTATTCAAATGGTTTTAACAACTCGTCCCAGTGATCAGAGAAAACTTACGTTCATGAAGCTGGTGCATTTAAAATTAACCTAATAAACTTGTACCACCAAATTACCTATAAATAAAAAATATTGCAAATAAGGCACTAATTAGAACATCATTACTGATTTTGCAACAGTTAAATTAGGTGTAATCAAATGTCTTTAGCAGGGACATGAATTACATTAGTGAGGATGCCAAAACTTATTTATATAATGATTGTAAACAAGGATACGTAATTTTCATTTTCGTTCCATCCCCCTTAAATACATATTGTATGTGAAGTGTATTTACTTAACATGTTTTTTTCTTATAACAACTTAAATTATATATAAGGGCAGTACTTTTGTTCTTCTGAAATCATCAACATAAAGCCATAAATTCAGAAAACACATTCATATGTTTATTAGACTCAACTTCATCATATTAAACTACATATTTCACAGTAATTTTGAGAGTTTTCTAATAGATTTGAGTAAGGTAATGACTTAATGTATGCTTTGGTGTTTGTCCTGTATTCTTTTTCAAGGTAAAGTGTTGTCTTGTAAACTACTACTACCACCATAAAGGTATTATTATATTATATACACTTTAAACCATACTACTAGTACATCATAGTTACTCTCATAGTTTCATGCATTCTTGGGTACCCCACAAGGTTGTGATTGTGATAAGAATCCAGCAGTGACTGTCTCATAGGTAGGGACACTTGCAATTTCCACTCCATCACATTTTGGTAGTTTCAGATTTCCCCATCTTAATCATGGCAGATCAGTGCCGTTTGGTGAATGCAGAGCTCTGGCATTTGGAGGTCTTTCTGTTGTATTCCAAGTAGCTTCTTCCAACTATCTGGTTTCTTTTGCTCGTGTCTTGGGAGTCATTGTTTTTAGACTGTGAGCAAAGTGTGCTCCACTTTGCTATAATGAAACTCTTTCTGGACGCAGTAATCTTTCCTAGTCTTGCATTTCATGCTCTTTTTGTTGGTCTGCGGGTACCTTCAAAATGCTTCTGGCAGCTGGTTATTTCTTCTGTTGCAATGTTGAAGTTAAAATGAAAATTCTTGTAGTAGGAAGCCTTATCATGTTACCTTCACCTTCTTGTCATTCATTTAATTGAGCGACTGGCTGGCTGTGTATCTGGGGGATCTTCCAGGAAGGGGTGATATAGTAGAGCACCCTTCAACCGGAATTCTCTCAAATGGAACTCCCCATATCCAAAACTAATTTTCCAAAAAATTTCAAACGTCGCAAATTTGTGCCATAACTTTCCTGTCCTAGCGAGAGGTCTTTCATTGCTTGCACCAAACTGTACATGCCCGGTAACCGCACACAAGCGTGCCAGCGCAACTCTATAAATAGCCAGACGTTTGCATACGCACTAGTGATGAGTTGCTTATTGTAAGTCAGGCATAAAGTAAACGTATCCCTGTTTATGTTGTAAATCTTTTTTAAAGGTTTCACAGATTACGTTAAGTAAATGAAAGATACTGGCTTACAGCTAAATAGCAAAGGAAAATGCTTTTGATTCAATAGAAAGTGGACANTGTTAAGTAAATGAAAGATACTGGCTTACAGCTAAATAGCAAAGGAAAATGCTTTTGATTCAATAGAAAGTGGACATGTTTAAAAAACTAGACGCGGGAAGTTCCGTGAAGTCTATGTGTGAATTTTATGGTGTAGGAGTGTCTACAGTGTATGACGTCAAAAAGCAAAAAGATGAACTATGCAAGTTTTACGTGGATAATGAATCAAAAGTGGGAATGGAGAGTCGTAAAACACTTTGCCCAAGTAAAAGTAGCGAACTTGATGCAGCTTTAATGAAATAGTTTAGACCAAGGAGAAGTGAAGGACTTTGCATTTCTAGGCCAATGCTCACTGAACAGGCCAAAATTTTTCATGCTGAACTTAAACTTGATTATGAATGTGACTTTTCATTAGGGTGGTTACATAAGTTCAAGAAACGGCACAGCATTTCTCTTTATTCACTGAGTGGCGAGAAACTCTCTGCAGACACAGAAGCAGCCAAAAAGTTTGTTGTGGAGTTCACGGAGCTAGTGTCAGGTGAGCAAATGTCTCCAGAACAAGTGTACAATGCAGATGAAACTGCTTTGTACTAGAGATGTATGCCGAGAAATACTTTTTGTACTCCAGACGATGCACATACTGGAATGAAAGNGAAACTGCTTTGTACTAGAGATGTATGCCGAGAAATACTTTTTGTACTCCAGACGATGCACATACTGGAATGAAAGGAAGTAAGGAAAGGCTAACTGTGTTAGGTTGTTCCAATGCAGCTGGAACACATAAGCTCAAACTGCTGGTTATTGANTCCCCATCTTAATCATGGCAGATCAGTGCCGTTTGGTGAATGCAGAGCTCTGGCATTTGGAGGTCTTTCTGTTGTACTCCAAGTAGCTTCTTCCAACTATCTGGTTTCTTTTGCTCGTGTCTTGGGAGTCAGTGTTTTTAGACTGTGAGCAAAGTGTGCTCTACTTTGCTATAATGAAAATCTTTCTGGACGCAGTAATCTTTCCTAGTCTTGCATTTCATGCTCTTTTTGTTGGTCTGCGGGTACCTTCAAAATGCTTCTGGCAGCTGGTTATTTCTTCTGTTGCAATGTTGAAGTTCAAATAAAAATTCTTGTAGTAGGAAGCCTTATCATGTTACCTTCACCTTCTTGTCATTCATTTAATTGAGTGACTGGCTGGCTGTGTATCTGGGGGATCTTCCAGGAAGGGGTGATATAGTAGAGCACCCTTCAACCGGAATTCTCTCAAATGGAACTCCCCATATCCAAAACTAATTTTCCAAAAAATTTCAAACGTCGCAAATTTGTGCCATAACTTTCCTGTCCTAGCGAGAGGTCTTTCATTGCTTGCACCAAACTGTACATGCCCGGTAACCGCACACAAGCGTGCCAGCGCAACTCTATAAATAGCCAGTCGTTTGCATCACGCACTAGTGATGAGTTGCTTATTGTAAGTCAGGCATAAAGTAAACGTATCCCTGTTTATGTTGTAAATCTTTTTTAAAGGTTTCACAGATTATGTTAAGTAAATGAAAGATACTGGCTTACAGCTAAATAGCAAAGGAAAATGCTTTTGATTCAATAGAAAGTGGACATGTTTAAAAAACTAGACGCGGGAAGTTCCGTGAAGTCTATGTGTGAATTTTATGGTGTAGGAGTGTCTACAGTGTATGACGTCAAAAAGCAAAAAGATGAACTATGCAAGTTTTACGTGGATAATGAATCAAAAGTGGGAATGGAGAGTCGTAAAACACTTTGCCCAAGTAAAAGTAGCGAACTTGATGCAGCTTTAATGAAATAGTTTAGACCAAGGAGAAGTGAAGGACTTTGCATTTCTAGGCCAATGCTCACTGAACAGGCCAAAATTTTTCATGCTGAACTTAAACTTGATTATGAATGTGACTTTTCATTAGGGTGGTTACATAAGTTCAAGAAACGGCACAGCATTTCTCTTTATTCACTGAGTGGCGAGAAACTCTCTGCAGACACAGAAGCAGCCAAAAAGTTTGTTGTGGAGTTCACGGAGCTAGTGTCAGGTGAGCAAATGTCTCCAGAACAAGTGTACAATGCAGATGAAACTGCTTTGTACTAGAGATGTATGCCGAGAAATACTTTTTGTACTCCAGACGATGCACATACTGGAATGAAAGGAAGTAAGGAAAGGCTAACTGTGTTAGGTTGTTCCAATGCAGCTGGAACACATAAGCTCAAACTGCTGGTTATTGATAAAAGTATGTGGCCACAGAAGTTAAAAGACGTCAAGGTAATGCCTGTTGAATACATAGCAAGCAAGAAAGCCTGGGTGACCACAAAAATAACTACCCAGTTCAACAGTTTTGTACGACAAGCTAGGCAGCACTGCAATATTGTAGGCTTGAAGCAGGATTGCAAGATCATACTTGTGATGGATAATTGTTCCGCCCACCCACCAGCTGAAACCCTGTCACAAGATAACGTTGAAGTTATTTATCTGCCACCTAACTGTACGTCGTCACTCATTCAGCGGCAAGACCAAGGAATCTTACGCTCGCCAAAGTGCCGCTATCGATCAGAGTTTCTGCAGTCGTTCTTGAGTATCTTAAATGGCGGGAAAACTGTTGCAGAAATTAAAAAGGATTGCAATTTGAAAGATGTAGTGTGGGCTCTGGCAAGGGCTTGGGACAGCATTCCTAAATCAACTATCAGCATTGCCTGGCACAAACTGTGGCTGACCATTATTTACTCAGAAGAAAATTAAAATGTGCCTGCTGACTTCTGAGGATTCAATGTTTCACAGGGGAAAAAATGTTAAATGAACTGATGAAACATGCAAAGGCGAATAACCAGCCCTGAACTGACAGATTTGCAGGAAAACATCATTGAAGAATGGTTCACTGTTGATTGTGAGTGTGATGTTTCAGTTGTGCAACGTTACACAGATGAAGATATTCTGGAAATGGTTACAAACAAGAATAATAAAGACGAGAATGGCAGGGAAGATTCGGATGAGGATGAACCTGCAAAAACAAATTACACAATGAACGCTGTTTGATAGCTGGGCTTGAGCAGCGTAGCTTCGTAAGTAAACAGCAGTTTATGAGCCTGTACCTGTTGAAAAAACAATTGGAGGTAGAGAAGTCCAAGAAAACTAAGCAAACACNCCTGTTGAAAAAACAATTGGAGGTAGAGAAGTCCAAGAAAACTAAGCAAACACGCATTACAGATGTGTTCAAGATCCTATATGCACCGGCTGCCGTAAATAGGAATTACGAAATTTCACCAAAATCATTATGTTATGCTTATTATATTAGTGTGCCAAATTAATTTCCATTTTGAAAAACATCAGTTTTTGATGATCTAATAGATTGTCTAAACAAGCCACATACAAACTCTAGCCGGTAGTCTTTTTCAATCACAAGGAGGATTTGGATAGTCAAAGCATAATGTGTCGACTTTTTGTGAAAAATGCATCATTTTCAAGAATACCATCTTGGACTGGGATTAAAACTGATAATGAACAGTACATAATACTTATGTTTATAGGAACCTCAGGCATATGCATGAACTTTTGAGTCATTATTAATCCCACTTTTATTAATGTGGCTGTGATTTTCTGCTGAATGTACAGTAATTTTAAGTTTCATAGCAGTGTTTGCAAAGTAACAGAATTTGTGTGTTTAATGTTTTTAGGGCATATGCCAGGTATCTGGTTTTTTCATCATGTGAGTGGTTCAACAAGTTAAAAATGTTTCTTGAGGTACTTTTACCTAACCCCACTCCATGGCTACCAAATGGTTATTCATTTCCTTCTGATTTGGCAAGTTGGTTGAACATTGGAACCTGGACAGAAGCTTCTAGGTATTTNCAAATGGTTATTCATTTCCTTCTGATTTGGCAAGTTGGTTGAACATTGGAACCTGGACAGAAGCTTCTAGGTATTTTTTTTTTTTAAGTTGTGTAATATGTAAAGGTTTAGAATTAATCTTTAACAGTTGCAAAATGTATGAGGGTGNTATTTTTTTTTTTTAAGTTGTGTAATATGTAAAGGTTTAGAATTAATCTTTAACAGTTGCAAAATGTATGAGGGTGAGTCAAAAATTATCCACACACTGTTTGTATTCTAAATTATTGTAATCTACATGTAGGAAACAAAAAACCATGATTTTTCTTCACAATCTCCTTACTTTTCAATACACCTTGTTCATCTGTATTCTCTCATTATGCTGAACTGCAAGTCACAAATGCACCGCTGTCTTCATGTATTCACCAGAGGTGAATCTTTGTCCATATATGGCTGCTTTTAGAGGACCAAACAGGTGAAAGTCTGGTGGGGAAAAATCAAGAATATGAGGAGGATGATTCAACTCCTCAAAACAAAGTTTTTGCAGTGTGTTTATAGTGCTTGAATAAACATGCATTGTGCAAGAGCACAACTCTTTTCAGTTGCAGTCTTCTGCATTTCATCCAAGTGCTAGGCCTTAGCTCATCAGCAAGCATCATAATGTAATGATCATTGTTAATTGCATAACTTTTTTAATGATAATGTTTCAGTACTGGCCTTTAGGAATCCTGAAAATTGTAAGGATCAATTTTCCAGCTAACCTTTAGCATTTTAATTTTTTTTTGTGGTCGTCTGTTGCATATGTTTCCATTTCATACTCTGCTGTTAAATTTTAGGCTCGTAAAGATGGATCCATGTGATATCTCATCATTGTTACAAAACATTCATATTCCTGTGAGTATTGGTCCAAATGTTTGCAGATATCAAGACACTTCTGTGTATGTTCTTCCATGAAGTTTATCGGTACCCATCTTGCACAAACTTTTTGATACTCAAGTGTGTTGTGCATGATTTCTTTGACATTGCCATGGCTGATTTCAAAATGATTGCCACATAATCCACTGTCACTTGCCTGTCCAACAAAATAATTTCACCTACACACTTCATGTTACGGGTTGGGGATGTGAATGTGCACTTGGTTCCTTTATCACGGCAGACACTTGTGGAACTGTCTTTGAACTTCTCCATCCATTCATTCACACTTTGACAAAACACTTTCTGCATACTTTGCACACAATCTTTGATCAATACAGACACCAGGCCCACCCTTTAACCACAAAAATCGTAACATTGCAAACTGCTCTTCTTTTGTACTAATCATATGTAGGGCAGCCATTATTTCTCGAACTGTAGTTACGAATGAACTGACATAACATGATCACAGCACTCTGCCCTCGCTGGGGACACAGTGACTTTGATTGGAGAGTGCTGCTATAACAGTGCAGCCAACAGACAAAACAGTTGTATGGATAAATTTTGACTTACCCTCATATATGTGCAGAGCTGCCACCCATTATTGATTTTGTAATATTTAAGCATATCACAAAAATGAATTTAGTTTATTTTATTTGTTTACAAATAATTATTACTTATTTACGCTAATTATTTTCCCAGTGTAAGTAAAGTAATTCTCAAGTAAATNTATTTGTTTACAAATAATTATTACTTATTTACGCTAATTATTTTCCCAGTGTAAGTAAAGTAATTCTCAAGTAAATGATTTTTTTTTTTCATTTGATGTTAAACATCCAATTTTTCTTCATGTTTATACAATTATGTTTTTTTTTATTAGTGTTATCTGCTATTTCCTGCATAGATAATTCCATCTAGCCTTTGTGAAAGCAGTGATTTTACTCTTGGTTTAAGCAGTGTCATCACTGTCATCATGAGACATGGGACTGCATGCTGTAGTCCTTTGTGGCATCATTCTAACTTGATTAGTTAGTTGGTTACCAGAACCAAGCAGTCAGTTTTAGAGCTAGGGAATGTGAACTGTGTTGATGAGATCTTGAAACCGCTCACCATACATTGTTTTAGTGAATAGAAGAAAGGAAACACCACATTCCTGCATCCTACTGTCCAGGGATGCCACTTTATTATTTTGTTNTATTTGTTTACAAATAATTATTACTTATTTACGCTAATTATTTTCCCAGTGTAAGTAAAGTAATTCTCAAGTAAATTATTTTTTTTTTCATTTGATGTTAAACATCCAATTTTTCCTCATGTTTATACAATGATGTTTTTTTTTATTAGTGTTATCTGCTATTTCCTGCATAGATAATTCCATCTAGCCTTTGTGAAAGCAGTGATTTTACTCTTGGTTTAAGCAGTGTCATCATGAGACATGGGACTGCATGCTGTAGTCCTTTGTGGCATCATTCTAACTTGATTAGTTAGTTGGTTACCAGAACCAAGCAGTCAGTTTTAGAGCTAGGGAATGTGAACTGTGTTGATGAGATCTTGAAACCGCTCACCATACATTTTTTTAGTGAATAGAAGAAAGGAAACACCACATTCCTGCATCCTACTGTCCAGGGATGCCACTTTATTATTTTGTTNTTTTTAGTGAATAGAAGAAAGGAAACACCACATTCCTGCATCCTACTGTCCAGGGATGCCACTTTATTATTTTGTTTGAATACAAGTTTTGAAAACCTGTTGATGTAATTTCAAAATTTATTTTGCGAAATCTTTATACACCCAAACACCATTTTCAAGAGGCATGCCTAACAACTATTGATAGTCTGTGGTTGTTTGAAACTGTTTAAATTTATTCAGTTAAAATATTAGTTGAACTGGGATATATCTTAGTGTATCCTTAGCTGTTATCTATTATCTGGCTAAATTACATACTAACTGATGTACATCATAACAGTGTTACTGGACCAGCTGTATGCAGATTAAGTGAATTCTTTAGAAATGCCTCTCCCCTTATGAATAGTTATAAGGAAATTGGTAGAGTTCCTAGAAACTGAGTCATGTTAACTGGTTTTCTAACTACACTCATTTGCAAAAAAATTGATCACCATGAACAAATCGCTTAAGTACAATGAAGGTTGCCACACAATATCGTCATAGCCCTACGTGTCCCAATTGTGTTCAAAGCTGTTTGTGTGTGCAGATGTGCCACTAGGGNCCACACAATATCGTCATAGCCCTACGTGTCCCAATTGTGTTCAAAGCTGTTTGTGTGTGCAGATGTGCCACTAGGGGGCATACATGTCCCTCCAACATTCATATTTGCAAGACACTGAATAAGTCCTTAGTAGCAGTGTGAGCCAAAGAGCTAAGTTTAGTGAACATGTGACATGTCCTGATGGTGCATTCGACAAGCCTTTTCCCAGCTGGATGACTTTGAGAGAGGCCACATTGTCAGCCTCCCAGAAGCAGGTTGGACATTTTGGTATATTGCTANCCACACAATATCGTCATAGCCCTACGTGTCCCAATTGTGTTCAAAGCTGTTTGTGTGTGCAGATGTGCCACTAGGGAGCATACATGTCCCTCCAACATTCATATTTGCAAGACACTGAATAAGTCCTTAGTAGCAGTGTGAGCCAAAGAGCTAAGTTTAGTGAACATGTGACATGTCCTGATGGTGCATTCGACAAGCCTTTCCCCAGCTGGATGACTTTGAGAGAGGCCACATTGTCAGCCTCCCAGAAGCAGGTTGGACATTTTGGTATATTGCTAGCCACTTGAACCATTCTGCCTACACTGTGAGTCAGTGTTGGACGCCGTGGGAACACACCCATCAAAAAGACTTGGATTGTCCCTGATAGACCACCAGCAGGGAGAATCATTTCATCGTGTGACAGGCTGTAAGCGCTCCATGGCCGCCGCTGTGCACCATCCAGGGACATGTCGTGGCAGCTGGGTATACACCTGTGTCCACTAGTACAATATCCAGGTGGCTAGCAGAGCGGGATCTGTCATCGCGGCATCCCTTACAACATTTAACATTACAACCTAAACATCACAGAGCATGTATGACCTTCTGTCGGGAACGCGCAGCATGACAACTTTCGAATTAGTGATGAGTGGTGTTCAGCGACAAATCATGGTTCGGTCTGGATACAGACGACTGCCAAATTCGAGTCTGGAGACGTCCTGGCCAGCACCATGTTTTACACTTCAATGTAGTGTGACACACCAACCCAACAAGAGGTGCCATGGTGTGGGAGGCCATTTATTATGATTCCCGCACCCCACTGGTGGTGATTGAAGGAACCCTAATGGCGCAGCGATACGTCCAGGAAATTCTGCTATCATGTGCACTCTCTTTCCTGGTGTAGCTTGACAACCCCATTATCCAGCAGGATAATACCCAACCCCACACAGCATGGGTATTTCTGTCCTACCTTCGTGATGTCAACATGCTTCCTTGGCCAGCAAGGTCGCTAGATCTCTCGCCCATCGAAAACGTTTGGGACCAGATTGGACGGAAACTTCAGCCAGCAACAACTACGGTGTATTTGGAGGGTCAGTTGTGCCAGTTGTGGCAGGATATTTCTCAGGAGAACATCCTATGTCTGNAACAACTACGGTGTATTTGGAGGGTCAGTTGTGCCAGTTGTGGCAGGATATTTCTCAGGAGAACATCCTATGTCTGTATGCCTCCATGCTTGACTGAATCGCCTCTAGTCCCATGCTAAGGGTGGTCAAATACCATACAAAGTGCATTCTGTAAGTGTTGGTCCCCTGCAATACATGCTTGGTGTGGTACAATATTTTGATGTTTTCTATATACATACTACCATATTCTCTGCCTGCACCCACTTTGTGCCCCTGCAATGGCACCTTCAGGGTGATCAATTTTTTTTTTATTGTGTGTATTATTAATGTTTCTTGTGCTCAATATCCTGATGTGTTTGTCTGCATCAAGTAAGAGAAGCATGTTGAGTCAGTATTATTTGTCATGCAAGACCTATCTAGTCTCNTGATGTGTTTGTCTGCATCAAGTAAGAGAAGCATGTTGAGTCAGTATTATTTGTCATGCAAGACCTATCTAGTCTCTCATCACATGCAATGCAAGATTACACAGAAGTTATTTTGTCCGGCAGCAGTACATGTTCTTATATATAGGTTGATGACACATGCACATTGTTCTTTCATAGAGGTGGAGAAAATTTCACTTTTACTTGGGGTTCTTGAAGTATTAGAGAATAATACAGTAAACTCTCTCAACAGCTTTCTAGGATTTATGACACATGGATTTCCGAGTAACCTTTTGACAAAATTCTACTTTATGTACAATTTTTACAATATACAACCGTAATCACGATTCTTCTCCTTCCTCTCATTGCCCACATAGACACTTTACAGCAGCTAAATAAAGGAATTCCAGAATNTGATGTGTTTGTCTGCATCAAGTAAGAGAAGCATGTTGAGTCAGTATTATTTGTCATGCAAGACCTATCTAGTCTCCCATCACATGCAATGCAAGATTACACAGAAGTTATTTTGTCCGGCAGCAGGACATGTTCTTATATATAGGTTGATGACACATGCACATTGTTCTTTCATAGAGGTAGAGAAAATTTCACCTTTACTTGGGGTTCTTGAAGTATTAGAGAATAATACAGTAAACTCTCTCAACAGCTCTCTAGGATTTATGACACATGGATTTCCGAGTAACCTTTTGACAAAATTCGACTTTATGTACAATTTTTACAATATACAACCATAATCACGATTCTTCTCCTTCCTCTCATTGCCCACATAGACACTTTACAGCAGCTAAATAAAGGAATTCCAGAATAAACTGAATACGTACCTTAATTTATGTGAGATCTACAGTGCAAGAAAAATAACTCTACCTCCCTTTCACACTACTACATTTCCCATTACTACCTACCCTGCTAGTTGTGCTGTAAGCAATGGCGTTATCTCTTATTTGCAATCTCACATCACATCCACGAGTGTCAACAGATACAGAACACACAACATGTATATAAACAACCAGGGATAAATAAACTATTGTTGCTACACTCGCCTTACCATCATGTATATTCCATTTTTATGCCACAAAAATAAATTCACAGATAAAACTTTAACTTGTCACACCACAAAGCATAATTATTGTACACAAACGCAATAAAAATATATACAGTACTTATAAAATCACTTTCAACTTTAATTTCTGTGCATTGAGTGTTAAAGTCAGAATAATGTTAGCACCTGAACACAATTTAATCAGTGTCTGCCGAGTCATAAACAGTGGTAGCTGTANGTTAAAGTCAGAATAATGTTAGCACCTGAACACAATTTAATCAGTGTCTGCCGAGTCATAAACAGTGGTAGCTGTAGCACCTGACATTGCCAATTGAGTAGATAACGCCTTTGTTTCTCATCTGAGAAAATGCATTCTGATGCCTGACTGCTTGATTGTTTCTTCTCTTGTGTAAAAATTTTGAATGCAATATGTGGCACTTAATTACTTCAGACGCAGAATAAGTCTTTGTTGTTTGCTGCAAATTTAAGGCATCATCATTTTCACTATCACTTTCAGGGCCCGCAGTGATGAGATTTTGTGCATTTGCAATAATTTATTCATGTGTTAGAGTGACAGCAATGGGAATATCCTTGTTGATATCCAGCCATTCATTAACATTTTTTATGAGAGTTTATTCACTGAGTTTTCACTGTCTGCACATTCAACAATTTGCATAATTTCACTATATACATCACATATACAGTAGAATCCCGATAATTCGTATTGTCAAGGGACTGAGTGTTAAATATGAATTATCGAGATATTCAAATTAGCGGGATTACCAATAATCGGGAGCAAAAAAAGAAAAAATACATAATAACTAGATTAATGAAAATTTGCATTAATGATGTAATGATAAATGCATGGCTACATATTATGTATACATAAATCAATAATTACATTAATAAAAAACACATTAAAAATTTACATTTTAAAAAAATCTGTCATTTTCTTTTGGTGCAAGCCTTGCAGACTGGTATTTTCGATGGCTTTGTCAAGCATGTTCAAAGCAGAAAATACTTCATCGCCAACGTCTGATTTCGCTAAGAAATGGCGCACGTTGTTGATGTATTGTTTAGCCACTTTAGGTGTAATTGTCGGCACATCATCTTCGTCATCACCTTCACCATCAATGTCCTGAGATGGAGCCACAATTTCGTCATCAGTTAGAATCCCCGCTACCGCTAGGTCATCGTCAAAATGGACGAAATCTTCAAACGTCATAGAATTTTCTTCATTTTGAGGAGAAGATTCCAATTCACGGGACATTCTAAGTCTTGTTCAGTAACTGCTGATGAAAGTTCCACCTTCATGAATCCACAAGCACGAAAACAGTTTTTTATTGTGCTTTCGCTAACACTTTGCCACGCCTTGTGAGCAATGTTCATGGCTGAAAATAAGGTGATTTTATGATCCTTCCCATCCTCGATGCTGTCAAGGAGTTGCATCACTACTTCCTTGCGGTAAAAGGTTTTGAACGTTTTAATTATGCCCTGGTCTAGAGGCTGCAGCTTAGAAGTAGTGTTGGCAGGCAAAAACACAACATTAACATGACTGAGCGGTGGGGTATTGTTGTGGGCCGTACAATTATCCACGAAAAGTAGAATTTTTGGCTGCCTTTTCTTCATATCAGCATTCTCTGATCGTATCTATTCCTTGAATAATTTGCCTGTCATCCACGCTTTTTGTTTGTACGATAGGTTCTCGGAAAAGTTTTTGTGTTTTTTAAAACATCTTGGTTTGGCTGATTTGCCTATCATGAGCGGTTTCAATTTCTCAGATCCATCCATGTTGGCGGCCATCAATATGGTTACACGTTCTTTACTACTTTTTTCTGCCATGACACTTTTCTACCTTTAAGCACATTGATCGGTCGGGGAGACACTTATAAAATAACCCCGTCTCATTGGCATTAAAAATGTTGTTGGGCCTATAAGAATCTATTATTTCTCCCAATTCGTATTTCCACTCAGATCAAACATCGGCCGATACACTTGCACTTTCCCTACTAAGCTTCTTGAATTTTATGCTGTGCCTTTTTTTAAACCTATCAAACCAACCATCACTCGCACGAAAGTCTTTAATTCCCATTTTTTCTGCGAAAACGTTTGCTTTTTCCCTTAAAATGTTTCCTCCAACTGGTACATTCGAATTCCGTGCTTGCGCAAACCACTTTTTTAAATTCTCTTCTAGTTGTGGATACTCACCAGTCTTAAAGCGCTTTACTGTCCGATGTCTGGGAGGCGATTTTGTCCTTGTTCTTCAGAATTGATGTTATTGTGGAAGGAGGAACGTTATAACGTTTGGACACGTCAATTTGTTTATCACCACCGGCCACGGCGTTAATGATTTCTTTTTTTTCTCTAATGGAAAGACACTTATTAGCTCTTTTCGGAGGCATGGCTAAGACCGAACTGACTAACTTTTCACTCGCTCTGCTCCTTCCTACCCTCTCATAACCGTAGACCGGACACCAAGGCGCTTCTTAGTTCTGGGAATCACAGACACATCGCCTCACAGCCTACTCTGCGTTATTACCTGCCCTTCAAACCCTCCTACGTCCCTCAGTACCCTTCCGGTCTTTTTTNTAACATCTCATAACCCTAGGCCGGACACCAAGGTGCCTCTTAGTTCTGGGAATCATAGACACATCGCCTCACAGCCTACTCTGCGTTATTACCTGCCCTTCAAACCCTCCTATGTCCCTCAGTACCCTTCCGGTCTTTTTTACCCTCCCCGAATTGCATAAATATAGAACTTGTTTACAGTCTAGGGTNCGTCCCTCAGTACCCTTCCGGTCTTTTTTACCCTCCCCGAATTGCATAAATATAGAACTTGTTTACAGTCTAGGGTTACAAACATTACGAGTTAACAAGATTTTTAAGTTGTAAATGAGAATTATAAGAAGTTTTAATTGAGCTCGAGCACCAAAATAAATACGTATTATCGAGGGGACCGGAATGCATTGGTTTTTTTTACGAATTAAAGGGATTTTCTCAAGGGACCGGCAAATTTACACAAATTAGCGGGATATACGAATAATCGGGATGCGAAATATCGGGATTTCACTGTACTTGGTTGACTGCCAAATCTCTTCATATTTGAAAATTGCATTTCTTCAGATTTGTTTTTTCTGTCTAAGGCCACATCTTTCACCAAGCTTTGTGGAAGGTTTCACATTTTACTACANTTTCTTCAGATTTGTTTTTTCTGTCTAAGGCCACATCTTTCACCAAGCTTTGTGGAAGGTTTCACATTTTACTACATTCCAAGCACACAACAAATTGAATATGGCATTTTTGATGTACTTTCTTTGAAATTTAGCAATATTCCCATCATATTTTGTTGGTTGCCACATAAAAGCCCGTCTATACAACATCTTCATATTCTGATTTACTCCTTGGTCTATTGGTTGAATGAGACATAAGTTTGGTGGAAGGTATACAACATATTTATTACCTTTAACAGTTGCTTTTGTGGATGGTGGGCATGGCAATCATCCAACAGCAAAACAACTTTGCTGTTGTCTGGTTTTTTTATAGCCCATAAGTTNGTGGATGGTGGGCATGGCAATCATCCAACAGCAAAACAACTTTGCTGTTGTCTGGTTTTTTTATAGCCCATAAGTTTTCTTTGATGCTGGCATAAAAACATTTTTGAACCACCAAATAAAAATCTCAAGAGTCCTTCCAAGTATTGCTTTGACGTTTGTAGTGCGCTGGAAGAGGAACATGAGGTGTATCCTGGAAGCACCATGGTTTGGCATACTTCCCTATGAGTGTTAATTTCACTCTATGTGTTCCTGCAGCATTTGCANGTGGATGGTGGGCATGGCAATCATCCAACAGCAAAACAACTTTGCTGTTGTCTGGTTTTTTTATAGCCCATAAGTTCTCTTTGATGCTGGCATAAAAACATTTTTGAACCACCAAATAAAAATCTCAAGAGTCCTTCCAAGTATTGCTTTGACGTTTGTAGTGCGCTGGAAGAGGAACATGAGGTGTGTCCTGGAAGCACCATGGTTTGGCATACTTCCCTATGAGTGTTAATTTCACTCTATGTGTTCCTGCAGCATTTGCAAACACCAGAACAGTTATGCATTGCTTTTTTTGGCTTGAAACTCTGCACAGCTGTTTTGTTCCCACAAGCTAGAGTGGTTGCTGTTGACATTTCCACAATAAACTGGATTCATCTGCATTATAAACTTGATCAGCAGTGAGTTCATTTCGGCCTATAAGCCTTGCGACGTAGGCACGGAATCTATCAGCATCCTCAGTGTCAGCTGATTTGCATAATTTCACTATATGCACATCAAGATTTTGCATTCCATGAGCGAGCTGTCTGAGAATGCGCAAGTTTCTCTATGCCCCATTTTCTCATATAATTACTCCTTTTTTCCCCCTCATTTTCTTCTTCTTCCCCAATAGCATGGATCCAGATATTGCAGCACCTTCGGACCTCTTTAATGAAAATCACTTATACATATAATGAGAGTCCAGTTCCTGTAGTTTTGGCATGTGAAGAGTTTTCCAATTCATGCTACTCTTCTCCAATTTGCTGTCAGCTATGAGGGACTTGAGTTTGTCATTTTGTTTTTTAATACTGTATCCGGTTGTCTCACCAGTACCATACCCAAGTGCAATTGCTCCAACATGTACACCTCGATCTAACTTTTATATCTCAAGTTTTTGCTTTAATGTCAGTGTTATATACTTTCTTTTAACCTTTTGGCATTTTTGACACTATGCAGAACCTTTCAATATGACTAACTGGTGTGTACTGCTGAGCCAACTGCAACCAACACTTCAGTTTGCATCCTTTTAAATATTGTCAACCCCCCTTTTCCTACAGCATCATTAATTTTGACAGACAAATCAGATAAGTGCAGCATGACTTTGTGCTATGGCAATACAACATAACGTACCATGGCAAAACAGTGCAGGACAACATTACAGTGTTCCAATTTTAAAAAAAATTAATTTTCCTTTGGACAACACTATGGATTTCCGAGTACTGCATATTCTCAGGGTCCTAATTTGCTAGAGTTTACTGCAATTTTTTGTTGCTATTTAATTGTTTAAATACTTGTGATTTTTTTAAAAATTTTAATTGGCAGGGGTAAAGTATGCAAACCATACTTGGTAGTTCTGTGAATAAATAGAGCATAAATGAAGGGGTAATATCAATATTATGCTGGTATGAAAAACATAATGAGCCCAACACTAATGATATCAGTGGGCATTCCAATCATAAAACTGCTTGCATACCAGAAGGCAATGAGGAAATTTGAAAACTTCCATGCAGAGACACGAAAGGCTGCAAATATTTAGGCAAGCTTGCCAAATACTTGCTTTTATACAACTCACAGCTGTATAGGTGAGAAAAATTCATTTAATGCTAACCTGAATTGACAAACTGTGCAAATCACAGCTGTTTACAATTCTCAGAACTAAAGATCTAAAACAAATATTAACAAAATATGTAACTGGAGACAAAATTATACAACACATAGTCTATTTGCGGTTTCTTTGCACTTTTTGAATCAAATCTTTGAAAAATCTCCCCCATTTATGATGCGTTTGATTGTTTCCGTAATATGTGGTGCATCACAAGCATTTTTTTACTTCTGTTCAAACAAAGTATTTTATTTTTGTTTAAATTTTCCTTTTATTTTGTCTATAAATTATAATATTTCATTTATAATTATTATTAATAAAACAGAGAAAATATATGTGTATTGATAATCCCTAGTAAGAAAAAGTTCTTATGCAAGTATTACGCAGAGTGCACACAAATGCGGTGAATTGTCCTTTGTGTAATTTTCTACACTTGGTTAGCTTTGTTTGTATGAGGTGGAGGAATATCCCGCAAGTAGAACTTTGGCAGGGTTTCAGAAAGTTGTAAGTAACCATGAATAGACTATACCAACTGTTGAATGTGAAATGCAGCAATTACACAATTAAAGAATGAAATAATGAAACATACCCAAGGATGTAAGTACTACCGTAATATGTTGGTTTTCTTGGATGCAGACAAACACTTATGGAAAATTTTAGCAAATAACTAGTAGGGAAGTCTGTAATTATTAAGTTTAAGGGCTTTTCTGTAAAAAAAAAAATAATTCACGGAAAATGGTATATTTTCACTTTACTAATGATGCAGAACACGAATATACGAGGGACATTAATGTCCAACTAATTTCGTAATATGCGCCCACCTAACCTAACAGAACCTAACCCCACAATGGGTGAATTACTATTTTATATTTTTAAACTAACCTAGGATAGTAGGGTTTTACACTAACCTAGGATGTTTGGGTTTTACACTAAACTACGAATGTATGATTGTAGGGATTTAAAGGAACCGTAAAACACACCAAAAGAATGTAAATTGACTCACCTAGGTAGGGAGGTGGTATAATTCCTCTGGCGTTAATAGACGTAAACAAACATATTTCGCAAGTTTTTTTTAATGTGATCTACTTATTTTAACATTACGCCCTCTTGAATATGAACAAGGTAAGCTGTGCAGAACCCATTAATGTAACTTTTGTTGGTCTAGGACGTTTCGTTCAGAAACGTAAACAAACAGGCTATACTGCTCATTTCACAATTTTGTTCAATTTTTTTTAAATATGTTGTACTTATTTTAAAGCTACGCCCCTAGTATATTTGTGTTCTACATGATTAGTAGGGTAGAAATATATTATAATTTTGAATTTTTTTTTGTGTTTTTCAGAAAAGCCCCTAAACTTAATAATTACCGGGAAGTCACTTTTGTTAAAACTGCGGTTAGTGAAGGTACGACATGAAATGGAGGTTACGACTTAGTAAATGCGCCATAACTTTGTCTACATGCTATAATGTGGCAATGCAGCTAGTCAGCATAAAAACATGCAAAACATTTTAGATTACAGGTCTGGAATTCTTAAACTGGACACACATTTTGTACCCTCTTAAATGCTATATGGAAAGCTGTATCAAATAAGCTGAAAAATATAATCATCCGACACATAAATGCTTAAAGAAACAAATAAGCAATTTAGATATATGCATGGATGATATTCTGAAAAATATACAAGTAATCAGGGAAAGCAACCAGATCAATTAGCTGATAACAGCACATGCTAGTACTAATTGAGACAGAAGTGAAGTTGTCTACATATTCCCGAGCCTGCTAATGCCAATTTCTTCCTTGCAACTACAGTGATTCTAACTGTCGCACTAATATACCATCCAGCTAAGCAGTGGGTTGAAGGTGTGCTAACTTTTGCAGGTAATTCTAGAGAAAACCCTACAATGAATCTCAATAAAATTGAAAAATGTGCTGGCTTATTTGTTCTATTGGATTCAGACGTTTTACACTGCATAGGACTACACTTAAAGTCAACCACATTTTTCTGGTGTGAAGTGTCAGTTGATAAGATGAAGAGCCACAATTATTTCAGGTCACACTTTCTCAAGCAATTCTGAATGCTAGGATACAGACTACATTCAGCACTGAAACAGGTCATTAGAAGAACACCTTAGTAACATGTGAGTAAACTATGCATTTGTCAGCACCTATGGAGGACTGAGAGTTTATAGAAATTGTATTTGTTATTCAAGCTATCCTACAGATACCAGATTCAATGACCTGACTGCATGTACGCAAGCATGTCTGAGTTTAGGTACCAACATTTCAGATTATATCAACTGGGAAAGCTATAATGTTAATATTAGCCAAGGAAAAATGAAAGGCCTACAAACTGTAGCACTGCTGTGTTGTATCTTGGTTACCCATCATGCAATGCGACTGCACAGCCACCACATGTAGCACAATATGGGCTTAACGAAATCTGAACATCCACATTATGGCCAAGTTTATTCATGAAATTGAAATAAACAATACCAGGATAAAGACTATTATCAGTTGAGTGATGGTAACAGTTCCAGATATAGTTCTGACTGCAAGTTTAGGCATTGCAAACCCAAGCAACCTAACAACGGAGTTAACAAATGTTAATGAGTACCGGAACCAGACAGTCAAGACCGCCCTGCAAGTCAAGCACAGAACACTAGTCAACAGCCATCTTATTTAACACCTTTGCAAGTCAATCTTTNGAAGACCGCCCTGCAAGTCAAGCACAGAACACTAGTCAACAGCCATCTTATTTAACACCTTTGCAAGTCAATCTTTTTCAGGTTAGTTACCCTTACATTAGCCGTACCTGTAAAATGTTTCCAGCACAAGGCTACTTTAAGAGGAACAAATGGCTGACTCTGGTAGCATCATCCATTTGAATCAAGCTATCAGCAATCAGTAGCCAAGGATTTGACACATCTGTTTAAATGCTAACGACAGTATATTGGAAACTATTAACCTGAAAACTCTACTTATTTGTATGTAAGAGGTGTCACAAAGGAGAAATTTTACATACTGAGAAACATTAGGAGAACTTGTAGGAAACAAAATAGCACTCATTTAAGGAAATACCAAAAACCTTGTGTGGAACAAGTTTTGGCCTAATATCTTGGCTTAAACCAGACAGACTACAAAAATATAATTGCAGAAATATGCAATTATTACAGAAAGGTTGAAACAGCTATGAATAACAAGNCCAGACAGACTACAAAAATATAATTGCAGAAATATGCAATTATTACAGAAAGGTTGAAACAGCTATGAATAACAAGACTGAGCTACTGCATTTTTTTATTACAGTCATACGTATTGTGTAATGGGCTTAGCCCATAGTTAACAGGTAGTTAACAGTTCTTCCTGATCANATTTTATTACAGTCATACGTATTGTGTAATGGGCTTAGCCCATAGTTAACAGGTAGTTAACAGTTCTTCCTGATCACACCATGCTTGGCTTGAATGCCAGTCTGGATAGGCAGTGTGACTCATTGCCCAGCTGTGCGTGACATCACCAGGCAGGAAGAGAAACAGATATCTTGTACAAATGAGACAGAGGTGCATGGCTGAGTGACACCATGCAGAGAGCTGTGATCAAGGAAATAAATTGTGTGACGGTTGGCTTGGTCTCCATCAGTGTGTGCCCTTGTATCACTCCACAGGATATACCAGATGTTACTTAAGTGTACATCATGGTACAGGTTTGCTTGTAATCTGGTCTTGCATTTTGGTCTTTNCAAGGATGTAAGTACTACCGTAATATGTTGGTTTTCTTGGATGCAGACAAACACTTATGGAAAATTTTAGCAAATAGCTAGTAGGGAAGTCTGTAATTATTAAGTTTAGGGGCTTTTCTGTAAAAAAAAATAATTCACGGAAAATGGTATATTTTCACTTTACTAATGATGCAGAACACGAATATACGAGGGACATTAATGTCCAACTAATTTCGTAATATGTGCCCACCTAACCTAACAGAACCTAACCCCACAATGGGTGAATTACTATTTTATATTTTTAAACTAACCTAGGATAGTAGGGTTTTACACTAACCTAGGATGTTTGGGTTTTACACTAAACTACGAATGTATGATTGTAGGGATTTAAAGGAACCGTAAAACACACCAAAAGAATGTAAATTGACTCACCTAGGTAGGGAGGTGGTATAATTCCTCTGACGTTAATAGACGTAAACAAACATATTTCGCAAGTTTTTTTTAAATGTGTTCTACTTATTTTAACATTACGCCCTCTTGAATATGAACAAGGTAAGCTGTGCAGAACCCATTAATGTAACTTTTGTTGGTCTAGGACGTTTCGTTCAGAAACGTAAACAAACAGGCTATACTGCTCATTTCACAATTTTGTTCAATTTTTTAAAAATATGTTGTACTTATTTTAAAGCTATGCCCCTAGTATATTTGTGTTCTACATGATTAGTAGGGTAGAAATATATTATAATTTTGAATTTTTTTTTGTGTTTTTCAGAAAAGCCCCTAAACTTAATAATTACCGGGAAGTCACTTTTGTTAAAACTGCGGTTAGTGAAGGTACGACATGAAATGGAGGTTACGACTTAGTAAATGCGCCATAACTTTGTCTACATGCTATAATGTGGCAATACAGCTAGTCGGCATAAAAACACGCAAAACATTTTAGATTACAGGTCTGGAATTCTTAAACTGGACACACATTTTGTACCCTCTTACATGCTATATGGAAAGCTGTATCAAATAAGCTGAAAAATATAATCATCCGACACATAAATGCTTAAAGAAACAAATAAGCAATTTAGATATATGCATGGATGATATTCTGAAAAATATACAAGTAATCAGGGAAAGCAACCAGATCAATTAGCTGATAACAGCACATGCTAGTACTAATTGAGACAGAAGTGAAGTTGTCTACATATTCCCGAGCCTGCTAATGCCAATTTCTTCCTTGCAACTACAGTGATTCTAACTGTCACACTAATATACCATCCAGCTAAGCAGTGGGTTGAAGGTGTACTAACTTTTGCAGGTAATTCTAGAGAAAACCCTACAATGTATCTCAATAAAATAGAAAAATGTGCTGGCTTATTTGTTCTATTGGATTCAGACGTTTTACACTGCATAGGGCTACACTTAAAGTCAACCACATTTTTCTGGTGTGAAGTGTCAGTTGATAAGATGAAGAGCCACAATTATTTCAGGTCACACTTTCTCAAGCAATTCTGAATGCTAGGATACAGAGACTACATTCAGCACTGAAACAGGTCATTAGAAGAACACCTTAGTAACATGTGAGTAAACTATGCATTTGTCAGCACCTATGGAGGGCTGAGAGTTTATAGAAATTGTATTTGTTATTCAAGCTATCCTACAGATACCAGATTCAATGACCTGACTGCATGTATACAAGCTTGTCTGAGTTTAGGTACCAAAATTTCAGATTATATCAACTGGGAAAGCTATAATGTTAATATTAGCCAAGGAAAAATGAAAGGCCTACAAACTGTAGAACTGCTGTGTTGTATCTTGGTTACCCATCATGCAATGCGACTGCACAGCCACCACATGTAGCACAGTATGGGCTTAACGAAATCTGAACATCCACATTATGGCCAAGTTTATTCATGAAATTGAAATAAACATATATAAACAATACCAGGATAAAGACTATTATCAGTTCAGTGATGGTAACAGTTCCAGATATAGTTCTGACTGTAAGTTTAGGCATTGCAAACCCAAGCAACCTAACAGTGGAGTTAACAAATGTTAATGAGTATCGGAACCAGACAGTCGAAGACCGCCCTGCAAGTCAAGCACAGAACACTAGTCAACAGCCATCTTATTTAACACCTTTGCAAGTCAATCTTTTTCAGGTTAGTTACCCTTACATTAGCCGTACCTGTAAAATGTTTCCAGCACAAGGCTACTTTAAGAGGAACAAATGGCTGACTCTGGTAGCATCATCCATTTGAATCAAGCTATCAGCAATCAGTAGCCAAGGATTTGACACATCTGTTTAAATGCTAACGACAGTATATTGGAAACTATTAACCTGAAAACTCTACTTATTTGTATGTAAGAGGTGTCACAAAGGAGAAATTTTACATACTGAGAAACATTAGGAGAACTTGTAGGAAACAAAATAGCACTCATTTAAGGAAATACCAAAAACCTTGTGTGGAACAAGTTTTGGCCTAATATCTTGGCTTAAACCAGACAGACTACAAAAATATAATTGCAGAAATATGCAATTATTACAGAAAGGTTGAAACAGCTATGAATAACAAGGCTGAGCTACTGCATTAATTTTATTACAGTCATACGTATTGTGTAATGGGCTTAGCCCATAGTTAACAGGTAGTTAACAGTTCTTCCTGATCACACCATGCTTGGCTTGAATGCCAGTCTGGATAGGCAGTGTGACTCATTGCCCAGCTGTGCGTGACATCACCAGGCAGGAAGAGAAACAGATATCTTGTACAAATGAGACAGAGGTGCATGGCTGAGTGACACCATGCAGAGAGCTGTGATCAAGGAAATAAATTGTGTGACGGTTGGCTTGGTCTCCATCAGTGTGTGCCCTTGTATCACTCCACAGGATATACCAGATGTTACTTAAGTGTACATCATGGTACAGGTTTGCTTGTAATCTGGTCTTGCATTTTGGTCTTTGACTTGTGTCACATCATTGCCCTGACCTCCTCCATGCTGTTGACCATTGTTATCAAAATGAGAAGTTTTGTCTGATAGAGTTCCTGAGTGATGTGTGANCAGGATATACCAGATGTTACTTAAGTGTACATCATGGTACAGGTTTGCTTGTAATCTGGTCTTGCATTTTGGTCTTTCACTTGTGTCACATCATTGCCCTGACCTCCTCCATGCTGTTGACCATTGTTATCAAAATGAGAAGTTTTGTCTGATAGAGTTCCTGAGTGATGTGTGGTGGAAGTTAGGGGAGCCTTAGAGAATTATTCAGTTCTTCAGAAGTATAAAAATGCTCGCATGACTTGCTGATTGTTTACCATAAAGTTTGCAAGTTTTTTAACTTTTAGAAACCAACGTAATTTTTTTTTTCGACAGATCAATATTAATATTATATTACTCATGATTTATTCACATGTACATGAAAAAATGTCTTCATCTCCCAGGTACATTTCATTCAGAAGATTATTACCATCCCCTAGTTGTTTTTAGAGTTATGAACATCTAACGCTATCTGTTCTTGGCCACATTAAAGTTATAACATAAATTCACGTGTGTAGTTTGAATTTTAAGAGTTTTCAGTTTAAAACACATTAAGTATTTTCCAGACATTTTTATTCAGTACACAAATGTTATGTGCTTATGTGATGCATTATAACACAGCATCCAAAAAGATCATGTTTAAGTACACATGATAGTNTATATTACTCATGATTTATTCACATGTACATGAAAAATTGTCTTCATCTCCCAGGTACATTTCATTCAGAAGATTATGACCATCCCCTAGTTGTTTTTAGAGTTATGAACATCTAACGCTATCTGTTCTTGGCCACATTAAAGTTATAACATAAATTCACGTGTGTAGTTTGAATTTTAAGAGTTTTCAGTTTAAAACACATTAAGTATTTCCAGACATTTTTATTCAGTACACAAATTTTATGTGCTTATGTGATGCATTATAACACAGCATCCAAAAAGATCATGTTTAAGTACACATGATAGGTTTTTTTATTATATTTAAAATTTAGGAGCAGTTTACAATTTCTACTGACATGTGTACATTATTCTAATATTTCAAATGAAAAATATCATGTTTAGTTTGGCCAAATGCATTTTATACGCAGCAGCATTGTCAAATGCATAAAAGTTTGGTAATATTAAGTGTATTTGTGATGTAACATAGCACAGGTTGTACTGGATTTTAATAAGGTTTTACACATTTGTAGGTTTTAATTTCTTTTCTATTAGTATTAAATATGGTTTCCTGCATAAGTAATTCTGTTAAACCATTGCAAAAACCATTATTTCACTCTTTTTTCGCATGTTAGACTAGGGCTCAGTCGTGGCATCATCCTCACTTGATTAATTAGTTGATTATGGGAACCAAACAGTCTGTTTATACCTAGGGAGCATATACTATGTTGTAGAAGTCCTAAAAGTTTTCACTGTAAATTCTTTTTAGTGTGTATAAGAAAGGAGCTCTTATATTCATACATCCTACTACCCAGGGGTGTCATTGAAATGCTATGCTATATGTGAGGTGCTACATTTTACATCCCAGAGGTAATTTTCAAGAGGCATGCCCATGATGAGAGGAAGTGAGGTGAAACCATCCGGCTGCCAAAACTTGACCACTTGTGCACGTGATGTCAGCATGAGGGTGAGGTTTCGCTTACCAGCATTGCAAGTTGTGTAAATTTGCATGTTTCCTTTTAAACTTTCTGTGATTACAGGTTCACTTTTTATACAAATATCAAATGTATCAATACATAGTTGTTAAAGGCAATTTTTCCATCATATGTAACAAGAGAGAGATAAATACGTTGAATGGAAAATACACTTGAGCACCGCACAAGGGAAACACATGCATTACATGTAGGAACAAGTGCCAAGGTGTATTTATAAAAAATATAATATGCCAATATTATTCTACTAATTCAATTGCTATCATAATATTCACCAAAAATAACTGTTACAGCATTTTTTATCGGAGCCAATAAACTTATTAGTTTTATGTTCACCACAATATTACTCAACCAGAAAAACATAATTCAGCATTTGTGAACAATGAAATGCATTTGAGATGTTCAGTAATACAAGCTGTAACATTTCAGAAGTATTGCTTTCCTTTCTGCTTTTGTGCAAACTGTTAACATTCTAGACTTCAATGTTTTTATTTTTTGATCGAATCCCACCTGTGCACAGGTGCTAAATTATATGGTTAAGCAAAGACATATCTTAAAACTCGTATGATGTAGTAACCAGGTTACCTTACATTACATACAAATATTTATGAGATAAAAATGAATCAAAGGATTTTAGTGGGATGGGTATTTAATTTTTTGTAATGCGTGTGTAGATATTTAAGTGTAAGGTGGTACAACATTGTGTACGTGTGATGCACCATCGCAACAGATAACCAGATCAAACTGACTGAAAATGCATAAGGTGTACGTTTTTTCTACACTAAATTCACACTTAATTTTTAATAATTTACATTGGTGATGAACCTTACAGCAACACAATCCATAGAGGAAAGAAACATATGCATAGAACAATGAAACTATACACAAATACTTCAATTCAGCCGGACAACTAGACATTCATACTGCAAAGAAATTAACACACAAACACTAATCACAGGAAATAAAATACAATAAGTCATTTCAAATTCTATTTACTGAAACAAATATAAGAACATTTCATAATGCTACCCTTCTAAACATCCAGTTAATTTCCAATAAAATATGTATCTGATTTTTAAAAAAAATCCATTAACATACCAAATTATGATTTTAAAATTCACCCTTTAAAATGTGGTATGATAGAAATTTACAATAAAAAAAACTACACAAAATAATGCCATGGGCATTACTTGAAAGTCAACAAAATGATTATTTTACTCAATTATAAGGCGGAAATTTTATTGGCATAATTTGGTCTTAATTTCGGCACGGACATTGTGGGACTTCTGGTCCGGCTGTCAAAATTTACAAAGTTCAAAAATTTGTACCCAATATCTTCAAAAAAATGTTTTCCAAAATTATATTGAGCAAAACCAGCAAATTAATAGGTACACAGGCAATTGGTGATGTTACCACTCAATGTCTTCATAGCAGCTAGGCGATACAGCAATCTCAACGACCTTCATAAAAAATATTCAAAACTTATGCGAGGGGCCAAACATGGTGATAAACCACTGGGGCATGACACTTCCTACTCATTATTATTATTGACTCCGCATCATCACATGCGCGTAAAGTGCCCCCGAGGGAATTGAACCCAAACTGGCCACTTCCCAGGCCAGCACCCACATAATGATATGAAGTCACGTCATCTCCTACGCCACTTGTAATCCCATTGAGAAGCAGCCGGTCATGCAAGAGTTTGCCCCTAAATGAGCGGCGGATACTGCCTGCAACTACACCCAAATCTCCCTGTCGCCACCCCGCCAAGAGATGGCAGCAGCGGCGCCGCCTGGCCCGAACCCGAAGGAGTGGCGGCCAAAGATTACTGCGAACAAGACATGCAGGAACCCTTCAGTCAAGAGGAATATAACACTGTGCACCCGGCAGAAACGCCAGTTGTCCACATAGCTCGCCTCAGCACAAGTTGTGCTAAGGCTCTCTACTGAACAACCACAGTCCTCCTCAGGGCTCTCCAAGACCTACCAGTCTTCTATCAGTTCTTCAGCTGATGACGCCTTCCCCACCGCAGCAGCTGAAGAGTCGTCACTACCTCTGACACTTGCCGTCAAGAGTCACCACACCCGACACGTACACCACACATGGTGCCCCAGGTCCCTTCAGTACTACAAGCCACAATTAGGGTCCAGTTGTTTTCACAACTACTTAATTGTCTGCTCTCGTCCGCTCCTCAAGCCGACAGGCACCTTCACCTGTCTTGCTCTTTTACAAAGTCCGTTGAACACCTAGTGTGTGTAGAGGTAGGAGGTAGTATGGATCACTGTGTTTCTATTCTCAAGGGAATAAAACACATAGTTTAGCTAACTTCTGTCTTTCGTTGCTCTGCAGTAAACGTGTGTTTTTTCCCCAACCTGGTAAGCGTTACCCTCGAAGGGAGCGGCAAGGACAGGGAATTGGCAACAGTTTCAGACGTAGAGTAGAACTGCGAGCAGCTCTAACCAGGACTGCACGTACGTAACACACAGAACAAGTTTGATGACCACCCATACTGTGGACCCGGTACGTAAAGGTACCTGGTGCGCAGATACGGTAGAGCCCCAACCACTAGAAAGACACACGATGAAGCATCTGGGCCAACTAAGTCAGCTAATTCATTCTCTCCAGAGCATATAAACTCACCGGAGGGGGTACCAGGCATGACGAGGCTTGACCCAGGTACTTCTGGAGTACACTTTAGCTAAGGGTTTGTTGCCTGCCGCACCCTACAGGTGAACATTAGCACCTTTCCTGTCCATGACGTTTGCTCACTGACGAGGGAGCAGGAGGAATGTCTGGAGGACAGCTGCTATCCTTGCATTTTGCCACCCCTTAAGTAACTAATCTACACACCAGCCCTCAGCTGCACGCCCCAATGGGAGAGAGCACAAGCTGCCCGGCAATTAGTGGAGCCTCACTCCACTACCCTCCCTGCCAACATATTTAGCCTCCTGGTTAGGACTCCTGGAGCCGCTCACCCCACCGTCGACCTACTCCGCCAGAGATGCACTCTCCCCTTGGGAGTAGTCCCGTTCGTCCCGGAAGACATCAGCGAGGCACCAGCACCAGCCGACTACGTGCCTGCCAGCCGGCCGGCAACCCGGTCACCAGAAGGTGACAGCCGAGCCAGCCTGCCCAGCAGTCCGCTCCAGCCAGAGCCGAAGTCTTCCAGCCAGGACCAGCGTCTGCCGAAAGGGAGCGACACCAGTGTTAAGCTAGTCCTGACGCGTGTGTACAACGCCCGGAGGTATCACCTCGCCCTCACAGATTTTGTACCAAGTAGGCTCCCGACGCATCCTACATAATAAAAGGGACTAGTGCGAGGCCGGCGGGGCATAATGCAGATGCCTTCGCAGTAGAGTCCGCCTCCAACCTGCACAACTGACCTGGCGCAGAATTAAAACACCTTTCTCTTTGACGTGACATCCCTCTCTCTAGGCCACCACGCGTCACCAGCAAGCCTTCTTTTTTAATACAAAAAAACCAAAAAGGGTCCGGAAATTCCCAGTCACAGATAACTGGGTCAATGATGCATTGATCTCGTTAAAGTTACATTTCAAAAGAGCCGCCTATGCGCACACACAGGTAAAATTTCCTTGGAGAAGTTTACAATGAGGGCACTAAATTGTATCAAGAAACACAATAAAATTACATCTCTTTTACATCTAGCAGATAGAGGAACATAATTAAACAAAGATTTATACATACAAAAGAATTTATGCATATTACATGGCTTTAACAAAATATTAATAACACTTGTGCTCAACCTCGGGAGAATTGACATGTAAAGGAACTACTTGAATCAAAACAAAACAATCGGAAAATGTAAATATTGATAGAATATGTTAAATAAACAAATATTCTGGGATATAACTGTTACAGGATAAATATTTATTTCCACAATCCTTTGAAATTTCAGTAATGTCTGCATACCTACAACACACTTATCTTTATCTTTTCTGGTTCAACCCCCCAGTTTTCTAGTCTCATTTCTAACTCTGCAATTTTTTTTTCTCTCCCTTTTCTGCCTGTTGCCTAATTTGACCTAATTCCAGTTTAAGTTCTTGTTTAATGCTCCTAATTTCTGCTTTACTTCCTGAATTCTTTGTTCAGTATACTTAGTTTCCTTTTAACCTCCTGAATACTTTAAAGCTAAAAGAATATTGTAATTATCTGACTGTTTATGCTGAGTTTCCTGTGGAGACACTGGGATATTGCTAGAAATTACTTTATATCTCATAAGGTTGCTCACAGTTCCTTACCTATCAATTACTTAATTTACTTCACTATCTGAATAATGCACCATTTCTACCCATGATTGATTATTAACTTCCCTTAAATTTAGTGTGGTGTCAAACTGGCTTCAGTCTTTCAATATAAGTGTCATACTTCTCAACATTTCACAAAATTAAAAATAATTACAATACTCATGTAACCTAAACAAAATATTGACAACTAGTGATGAAATTTACTTGGAATTTGATGGCCTCACTCGTGAATATCTCGGTGTGGGCAGTTGGAACTTACCATGGTAAGATGATATTATCCTGCAGGAACAGGTGTTGTGGTGACTGGATTCAAATTCTGGTCTCTGAATCCTTTGTGCTTGTATCGTTGCCATCTTGCTAGCTATCTTGCTTACTCTCTCGTCTGGAGCTGCAGTCTCATCGCAGTGTCATCTTGTTGCAGCAGACTAAGAAAATCTTCACCCCATGTTGTGACATTGCAGCTGTCGTTTAATCAAATGGTGACTGAAGCATCAACTCAACTCACTCAGTCAGTAAAAAGTTTGAGAAAAGTTTGTATACAAAGGCACCATTACTGAAAACCAATGAAATGTCTAAAAATTTTCCTGTGAGATTTATTGACAGTTATGCAGTTCATACATTTTACGCAGCAGAGAAATGAAAACATTGCAGTACAACAAACCAGACAGACTACAAAAATATCATTGCAGAATCCATTAGTTAAGAGTTAATAATTAATGAACACATCTATCCTAGTCCCACATCTATCCATCATGATGGCTGGTTTACATCTTGTCAGGTGATGGCAGGCGCCCTCTGTTAACATCGCAACTGTGCATCACCCCTACCCTTCTACTTCCATTGGACACTACTAGCCACCTTATCACATTGTGCTACTGAAGTTCCCAAATAAGGGCATTGTGTGGTGCTCTTGCTATCGTATCTCTGAAGACTGCCTAATAAGGACATGGTGTAGTACAAAACATCCATCCAGACACTGGTACAAACCTCGTCACATTTACTTTCCCATGCTAGCCCTATTGTGCCGAAAATAATAACCAACTGCATTTCCAGAATGTACTCGAAAAGAAGGAAAGAACACCATCAAACAGCCCTTATCACTGTTACCTGACCCAAACTGAAACTATGACTTTAGAAATAAAAAATATATGGTAGATACACAAATTTACTACTGCAAATACTAAAAACCAATAAGCAATAGATTTCTCCTCAGTTTCAGAATTGATTGTTTGCATATTTGCCACTACTTTGAGTTATTGTTTCAAATGCCTTACCGCCATTTTCTGACATTTCTGTAGTCTGTTATGTATTGTCACCAGCGTATATTGGTAAGGCAGTAGATGGAAGTAGCAATGCACATGTAGTCCCAGGGCACCAGGCTGTGATTTCGCGTACGGCCACATGGTGAGTAGAGACTTACCAGTGCCGTTATGTTGCCACATGGCAGAATGATAGACACCAAAACATTATCTTCTGCTTTGTTGTAGGCCATGGAGCACGCTAAACACAAGTACAGGGAGGCTGGTCATTTAAATGTAGGCATTAAGTGCGACCACTTGCATTTTAGATCCAGAGCCATCCGGAATTTATTACACATTAAATTAACAACAAAATGTGTGGGCACTACACAAATTCAAAAGCAGAATTGTGAGACAGTACAAAAGGCACTGCAACGCGAAAACACTTACAAGAAGCCTCGTCTGAACCAGCCCAAGGTAGGTACACTATATCAAATCACAAGAAAAAACCCTAAGGTGATATTATTATTTAAAGGCCCGTCGAGTCAACGGACCGGTTCAGGCCGGCTACGGAGGCAAAATAGTAAAGGTTTCAGAAATTATAATTAGCAGACAGAATTGCATATCAGTGAAGCAAAGGTGAGACCCCCGCAGGCCACATGACACGTGTCCGTCCGGCTTGAGCTCCAACAAGAGACTGCAGAATGGCCGTCGGAAGTGGGAACACTAGCACGTATAGACCACGTGCATGGAAAATGAAGCGTGATCAAGATGGAAAGAAAAAGTACTATACTATTTTTAAAAACATGCACAGGGGTGTACGGGAAAGAAAATAGATATGTACAGTACATAAAAAATTGTACTTGCTAATTTACAAAAACATGCACAGGAGTGTACTGCAAAATAAATGCATAAAAACCTCACTTGCTAACAAAATCCTATTCACTGTTGGCTTCGGCCGTCGGGCCAAATTTCACTGCACTCCACACCACATGCAGATGCACAGAACACACGTAGCACATGCGTCATATGACCCTGTGCCTCATGCGCGTGCGACCCATAACGGCTATACGCTAACCAAGGATGAGGTCGGATGACAGTATGTCCTGAAGCCTGTGAATCTTAAATAAAATGTTTACCTAAAATTTTCAAGGGTTTAAATATTTGTGGTTAGAACAGTTCAGCATTTCTACCTGATAGTTTCAACCTTTGTGTGCTGTGCATTGAAACAGTTAAAGAGAATCGGTTTGTTTCTGCATCTTTTTAAGCAAACTACATAAAATATTATGGTAATAACTGTGGAGCCCTGCACCTAAAGTGTAAATTAAACAGTGTTGTTACATGTCTGTGCTTTGCATCGCCTGAGTGAGTGAAGAGTGTGTGGAGGACAGAGTAGTGATATGATACTGGGCGGCAAGTCATAAAGGAATGTTTGATTGACTGGCGAGCAATAATCTTACCAGGGTTTTGAGTTATGTAGGCATTCCACCACAATTATTATTTGACAGCTCACACGTTCCTGACCTTCGACGGATAGAATTTCTGCGTTTATCTGAAGAATTTTTTGATTTACTGATCTTGTTCTCTCAGCGTGGCTGGGGGTGTGTAGGACCTTGTAGATGGTCAGGGCAACTGATATATAAGCACATCAAGCCTCCGAGCTGAGAATTAATGAGTGTCGGGAGTCTGGATGATTGTGCAACGTTAAAGCAATAGACGACGAGCGAGAATAATAAATAGTAACGCTGGAAGTGACTAGCGGAAGGAAAATCTATGACTGCAAACAAAGGTGCAGTGAAGGGTGCGACCGGCAGGCTGGACTATTGGACTGGATGCGTGAGTGAAAGATGTTTAAAAGGATGGCAACTGACAGATTGAACACATTTTAATGATGAGTGTGAGTTAATTGACTTTAACAATGCAGAGATATAGAGAAGGAGTTAAATTAGAGTTGAGATAGACATTAAATATTGCGCTGACTGAGAAATAAAAGGAGTAACAGTGGAGTTAAATAATTTAATGCTCTAAATAATAGCTGTGTGAATAAATTAAAATCAAATTTAGTTCTTTATTTTTATTAAGACCTCCATCCCTCACAAACTCTGGTACACCCCTCAGGCATCTTGTAACAGTATATTGGATCTGGTGTTTTCACATTTTTAACATTAATTCATGTAATGCAACCTAAAAACCTACACTAGCAAATTTCTGCATAAAAAAGTGCAGTTTTCTTTTTATCTGAATAAAATTATTGGTGATACACTTATTATAGTGTAATGCATTATTACTGTTCCATTGCTCTCTCTCTTATTACAACTGCTTCATGAGGTAATTTTAATCCATGTCTTTTACTGCATTTGTTTAGGTTATACACTGAATGTTTTTGTAGAGCACAATACACTTAATATTTTTTATGTGAGAAACTGATTGGATCATGTAAAACACCTTCGTACTAGGAGAAAAAAATGTGAACCTGCACATTATGTAGTTGAGACTGACATCAACAGTACATAACCAGTGAAATAGATCATGTGTCATGAAAAGTCCAGGTTGGTATGTAAGGTGGCATATAGGTACTCTGCAAACATATCACTACGGTCCAATGCATGTTTGAAACAACAGTACAATAAATCTTATCTATGAAGCCCTAAAGCAAATATCTGGTCACTGGAGACATGTTGACAATGATTCATCAGTAGAAATAACTTCAATTTGCACAATAGTATTAGGATTGCACTTCTTTTAATTGACAGAGGGTTGTCTTCTCCATTGAGCCACATTTTCTGCTCCATCAAATGGATGAATGTTGGTGAATCAGGCAAGAAACCTCAGAGAACAGACACCTTGCAACCATTGTCAGAAAAACACAAACTGGTGGTTTCAGCATTACGGTCTGGACAATGTTTTCTTGGCATTTTTTGAGTACACTGATACCTGTTTAAAGTACTCTTAACTGATATGGTTATCTACCCTTCCTTGGAGTGTACACCCATACTTTCTTCCCTGGGGTGAATGGGATCTATCAATAGGACAGTGCAACATGTCATAATGGCCAGAATTGTTTGGGAGTGGTCAGAGGAACACGACCAAGACTTGCAAGTACTTTTTCGGCACCTTAATTTTTCAGATTTGAACCCAATTGAGCAGTTTTGGAATGACTTTGATTGTTATGTTTGCTGTATGGATGCTCTGCAACACAACCTTCAGCAGCTTTTTGATGCACTGCAATCTTCTTGACTCCAGATACCCTTGAGAACCTTCTGGCATCTTATTGAATCACCTGTATGCTATGTAGCTGCTGTCCATGCTGCACAAGGTGGGTTATTCTGGATAATTAGCTGGTCATTATAATACTGTGTTTTCAGTAAAACAGCCAGCAGGCATAAAAATAGTTTTCATGAGTTTAAATGTACAACATTGCTTTATATGTATTGTAAAACAGTCCAGAATAGACCATTTCAATTTCCATTTGACTGCTTTATAGATGTTTTTTACCACTGAGGCTTCAGGCATTATACACTGCCGAACAATGAAAATAACACACTACAAAGAAACCATGAAACAATGTAAATAGCGTGAGTACACGCTGGTATGACCCCATGTTAGTGCATTTGCATTTGACTGCAAATCCGGCAGTGGTACTGCAAGCACTGACCAGCGATCGTAGACACTGGCATGTAGTCGAAGAGTAAAGAAGAATGCCGGGAAGATACCAAAGACGTTGCTTTATGCACTTGATGGACTTTGAGAGAGGACTTGTAATCGGGCTGAAAACCACAGGGTCGTCATATCGCTTTATAGTCTACCATGTGGATCATTTGGACCATACTGTTCAATGCTGTTGGGAGCAATGGGTACATGAAGGCACCCACACATGGAGGACCAGCTCAGGACAGACAAGGTTGAATACCAGTTGAGAGGATCGACGGATAATGTGCCAGGCGTGGAGGGATCCCATGGTGACCCGGTCCACGATACTTGCCAGTGTTGGGTCTCCTATGTGCCCACAAACCATTTCTAGATAACCTTGTGGAGGCAAATTGGCGATCCCAGCACCCATTACATGTGTTGCCATTAACTCTGCAACAGCAATGGTTTCATTTACAATGGTACCAGGCCAGTGCAACGTGGAACACCACATAGTGACGATGTGTGGTGTTTAGTGTTGGTGCTGCGTAGTTATGGGGACTTACAATCATTGTGCTTGGGTGTGGAGGTCCCCTGATGAAAGCCACCATCCCAGTCTCAATATTGAGCGGCACACTTCCCCCATGGTAGGCATTATGGTCTCTGAGGAGTCATAGCCTAGATAGCTGAGCCACTCTAATTGTGTTACATGGAACTTTGACGGCCCATTAGTATGTGGCTGAAATCCTACCATCCCGTCTGCTCTCATTTCTGGCCAAAAGTTCAGGTGCAATATTCCAGCAGGATAGTGTCTGACCGCACACGACACGCAGGTTACCCAGGACTGCCTCTGTCATGTCTAAACACTACCATAGCCTGCCCACTCCCATGATATGTCCCCAATCAAGCATGTGTAGACGAATTTAAATGCCAGCTACCACCATGCCTCAGTATCTGGGATTTGGAACCCACTGTCCAACAATTGTGGCTCCTTCTGCCTTAGGACAACATTTGGCATCTGCAGAACTCCATGCTAGACCATGTTGCAGCGTGTATTGCAGTGCGAGAGGGTGTGATGCACTATTGAAGATGTATAATTGTCCTGCTGCTCTCTTTTTGTGATCATGTGTATTACTTATCTGTATCATCACCTCTATAAAGTTTCAGTACCATCTGATGCATCCCTCTGTTTGCGCTATTTTATTGTCCAGCAGTGTATTTTATATAAGAAACTATACTGTCTCTATGTAAATCCTGCATATGTTGTCACTATAAAAAAAATTTAAAGTAATTCAAAAACATATATATTGTATAGTTGGTTATTTGAAGTTCAAATTTAGCATCTCAGTGTTGCACATAAGTATTGAGTTTAATTAATAAAGTAAACCATTTAACTTCTATACTCTGTGATGCCTGTGATTGTCAGTGCATTATCTATGCAATGAAATGAAATTCGCTGTTAAGGCTAGATCAGAGATTTTGTTTATTCCTGGTTGAGGAGGAAATCACCAACAATAATAGTTACATGCATGTGTATAATACATTGTGTGTTAAGGACAGTATCTCCTATGCTCAGTAGCTCAAAGTTTTTTGAGTCAGTCATTAGTAAGAGATGAGCATAAAACCCATCACGGCCAGCAAGTGCCTGGCTTCACACATAGCATGTAAAGCAGGGGTAGAAAATTCTTGTTAAATTGAATCTGCTGTTTTTCCCAGTGGGGCTGGGCAGCTTTCCATTGCTTTTGTCCAGAAGTATCAATAAGGAAGTACCCAGCACAGGCACACCATCTCTAGCTTACTTGTGCAGTTTAGGGAACAGAGGTGGTCCTGGATAAAGGAACAGTACTGTATGTCTCGTAACCTACTGAGGGTTAGCATAGGTGACATAAAGTATCTTGGCTGGGTGATTTGAGTTCATTGGTGAAGATTGGTGAGGTAGCAACTACATGTGGAGCAGATATCATTTTTATATTCCGTTACATCACGCTCTATTGGCAAACAAGAGACTCCTGGTGGACACATGGCTACTAGTAAGTCTGACCCTTACTTCCAGTTGAAGTTCACTTGGCTACTTGTCTTGGGCAGACTTTCGCTCCTATTACTGACTTGAACAAAGATAATGCCCATGTTCCTTAAGTAAGAAAGCTTCTGGAGCTTTGTGTTGGCACAGCTAATAGGCAAGTCCAACAGCTGGTGTGCTCCAGTCAGGGCAGGCAGCCTTGTCCAAAGACTGTGGTGGGCCTTGGGAGCACTGACTCAAGGCAAAGGGATTCATAGCCTGGTCTTCAGCCTGGTTACCAGTATCCACTACCTCCTGAGGATTGTCAACTTTCACATCCATTGCTTAATAAGCTTGATCCAGAGGAGAAGCTTATGTCCTCTCCCATTTTATTTCACCTTGTGACATTTCTTTTCCCAAGAATCATCACGGAGGCCAGCTGTGTATCGGCTGTCCACATTCCAAATACAACTGTGCAATATAACCCAGGTAACATGATGCAAGAAAAAGATACTGGGTATCCAGGGGACCTCTGATCTTCAACCAAACTAATTACAGTGTATGACATATTAAGTGGCTGATTATAAAATTGTTTTATTTGTCTACGTATTGTGATGAAATTTCTACCTGATACTGTGATAATGTTGCAGCCATCAATAACAGACAACTGAAACTCAGCTCAGTTCACTCACTCTGCAGAAGCATAAAATGTAAATAATGATGCCATAAAAAAAAAATTGAATATTTTCCTGTGATATTTATTGCAGTTTATGTAGTTCACATACTTTTACACAAAAGAGACACGAAACAGTTTGGAATACAATAAGCCAGGCAGATTATGAGAACAGCATTGCAGAATCATCCATTAATTATTTAAGTCACTTGACTGTCATGGCAACTGCGGTCTTGCATGTTGGACAGGCAGCTGTCCACTACAAACTGCAACTGCAAAGTGCCTAATGCGAAATGCCCATTTCAAGTGGGCACTCGCGGCTACACTATAAACATACCCAAATAAGGGCATTGTGCAGGTGCTACTCTTTATCACGCATCCCAATCACTATCTAAAAAGGCATCGCACAGTACAGACACTAGTGCAAACCCTGTCACAACCTCTTTCCCACGCAAGCCAAACTGTGCCGAAATAACAAGCAACTGTATTTTCAGGACGTACTCAAAAAGAAAGAACACCAATGCACATCCTAATGGCCCTTATCACTAATCCCTGACGCAACTTCAACTACAACTTTAGAAAAAACAAACTCATGACAAATACACATACTAACACTGCCAAAACGTCTGAAATACTGGAAAAACAATTACATTCCCTCGCAAGCACTAAAGTAAAATTAACTAAATGTTACTATAAAGTCAGCGTTACTGCACCATTACAACAGCAACATTCCATATTTTGTTCCAGTAGTAATTTTTCCTCCTCCTCATAAGGTTAGTATCTGTTCATCATTTCTGTAATTGTGTACAGTAGTTTCAGTGTAGCACACTTTTCTGCTTGCTAGTTACTTGATTTTGAGTATAGTTCGACTTCGTTAATTTATGGTGCTGTAATTCCTGAATCAGGTAATCTAAGTTAATTTCTGAAATTTTCAAAAATCAAAATTTTAAGTAGGAATAGCTGTCACGCTGCTTTTAGTTGCAAGTGTGCATAGTCACCTGCAAGTATCAAGTAAATAATCTATTTTTAGATGGTTCACCTGATCTTGAAAGCATTATTGCTCAGTGGGATGTCAGTCACCTCTTCCACCCCCTCCTCTCCCTATATAAACCATTCAGTGTGTTTGTAGCTGTACTCTGCTCCAGGCCATGCTGCCAGAGCATCCCACACATGTAACTACCCATTCCCTCCAGAACTGTCAATATATTGCCACTGCACCATGCACAGGAACAAAATACAGTATTTATTGTGTGTATAGTATAGTACACTGAAGCCAAAAAACTGGTATAGGCGTGCGTATGCAAATAACAGGTATGGAACCAATCAGAGTAACGCAATGCGGTCGGCAGCTAGATAGGTTATTGCTGCTACAATGGCAAGTTATCAAGATTTAAGTGAGTTTGAACGTGGTGTTATAGTCGGCGCACGAGAGATGGGACATAGCATCTCCGAGGTAGCGATAACATTTGGATGTTCGCGTACGACCTTTTCACGAGTGTACCGTGAATATCGGGAATGCAGTAAAACATCACATCTTCGACATTGCTGCGGCCGGAAAAAGATTGTGAAAGAACGGGACAGATGACGACTGACGAGAATCATTAAACGTGACAGACGTGCAACCCTTTCTCAAATTGGCGCAGATTGGATTTGTGGACTGCCCTGCAAGATTCATGGTGTGAATTGCCTCCTGCATACCTTCAGACAGTCGAGTCCATGCCACGTTGTCTTGCGGCACTTCTGCATGCTCGGGGTGGCCCTATACAATATTAGCAGGTGTACCAGTTTTTTTGGCTCTTCAGTGTATGTTGTAACACTTGAGTGAGAGGAGAAATCCATGAAGTAATAGTGATGGCGATATTAATGGAAAACACAAAGTTTTACCATTCCAAAAAAAATGGAATAACCAGATGAAATGATGATCTTTAGAAGTTGTTACAAACAAATTTAAAATCACTAAAGCACTGTGTAGTCAGTGCACTACATCAGCAGGAAGATGTGCGTAACACTTATGTATAGAAGTTTTGCTATTTTCCTTTTGCTGCACACTCTTTATGATCAACTTGCTGGGACAATTTGGATGGCAGCAATGGAAGTGTGGATCTTAAATGCCTATTCATGAATAATTCACCTGGACTGAACCCGTTCTCAAGTGGTGTGGTGTGATACGCCAAGAGTGCAGATGAAATATCATCATTTTTCTTTAATAGCTGTTTGGCAACCTTGACTGCTGGTCCCACTCCACCGTTGGAATGATGGTACACAATGTGCATCACACTTAGAGAAAATCTAAGCACAACATAAGTTGCATGATGCATGTGGGTAATGTTGACAGTGTTTATCGTGTCACAATCAGAGGGTAAATGTACATGTTGCATGTTGCATGTTGTTAACATCATCAGTAAAANTGACAGTGTTTATCGTGTCACAATCAGAGGGTAAATGTACATGTTGCATGTTGCATATTGTCACAGTTTTGTTTTCTTAATTATTTTTGTAGTAACTGCAACAGAAAAATTAATTTATAATGATTTAAATTACTTTAATATATTTTCTATGTAGTTAATGATATTTGTCATTCCGAAAAAGCGCAGCATCCTGCAGGTCTGTTTATGAGCAATGAGGTCAGTGACACACAAATTTGGAGGCATGCATGTCAAGAATGGAACCTACTCTTATTTGTGTATTATGCTTGCTGCGTCCTCATTACAAGCCAGATAGAACTGAAGTTAATATCTTAGTTACTCTATCTATAATAATAATAAAATTACAGTTGTACATGCGTATATTGCAACAAATTTTTGAAGTCATGTTTTTTTTTTACCAAATCATAGCTAGTGGCTGACTATTTTCAGCCAATGACTTGTCCGTTTATGTATTTGTGCTGTGGACTGGAAAGCAGATGGAGGCACATGAAAAAGTGAGATTTAAACATTAGCAGAGCTCATTTTTAACTAGGGGCATTACCATTAGTTATGATTATTGCTTCATATTTAAACAAGTTACCTGGGGCGTATCAGAGGTGAGCACATTATTTATGCCAATTTTAATTATAAAGTCATTTTCTCTGTCTTTATAGTAGCTACAGGCACTTAATCCTCACTTATTAATTACACATGTACTATAAAATGTCCATTGCAAGATATTGTCATTCCAAATGTCTGCCACTCCTGCATCAAATCCCACTTTCTCACAGTCCAGTCAGTCAGTCAGTCAGTCAGTCAGTCAGTCTTACTCTCTACTCTCCCGATGCTCATAGACTACACTTGCTGGTCACTGTGTTATTGCCAATCATTTCAGTGATTCCACACACCCGGTGATAATGGCTGTACAAGACTCTAGGCTCTGTACATAGAGGTATGCCATGGCTTATATAGCTAAGCTGGCCTAGAAGGTTCTTTGCACCTCGAGCTGTGCCAAGGAGGGATAATGATAGTCAATATGTACAATGACTACCCAAGTCATTCAATCTTCAAAGGGTGGAAGTAACATCAGTCCTGATAGCGTTATTGTGACCNATGTACAATGACTACCCAAGTCATTCAATCTTCAAAGGGTGGAAGTAACATCAGTCCTGATAGCGTTATTGTGACCCATGTTTAGCAATATTCGAACTCATTTTGTAACTGCCTGCCCTTCTCTAGTTACGTGTGATGGTCTTGGAGGACAGCATTGTGCACACCCAAGGAGGGGAGGGAAAGATCATAAAGAGAAAGGGGCCATTTGTAACAATATGCAATGTCTACCAACTAATTTAAAGTGATCTTCACCAGCTGTTTCAGAATTTGCTCATTTTGTTGTATGTTATTTGCTTGACTGCAAAAATGAGTTGCAGTGACTTGGAATTGACTCATTGAAAACAACTTTGGATTGTACTATTTTCCAGACCCACACTGGTACCCCATACTCAACATCTGTTCGATTTGATTGCATCCAGAGATGATGATGAGATTGGCTTTGTTTTGGAATCAGAATCTGAAGATGAAAGTCAAAACTGCAAAGTGGCTACAAATAGGAAAGAAAATATTTTTGATGTAGATGTGAAAAGGTGATATTTTTACACGTATTCATAAACATAAGTGTTTATTGCAAGTGATACTAATTGCCATTGATGGGCATGCATATTTGTCTGTTGTGCAGGTTGTGAAGATATGTTATGCATTGATACAGTAAGTCATGCTGTAGTTTGTAGTATTAGTAAATAACCTGTTTCACTGCAAAAAATATAATTTTTTAAAATTTAATTGTGTTATTCAGACTATTTTAAAATTCAGCTGTGCTGTGTGNTAAAAAATTTAATTGTGTTATTCAGACCATTGTAAAATTCAGCTGTGCTGTGTGTTGATAAAAGAACATTACACATTGACAACACAAAGTGTTTCATTGGCATTAAATATTAACTAGTAACAAAAAACACAATACTGAGAGTGTATCAACTACATTTGTTGCAGCATGTTTGAAATATGGGTTTATCGACAAAACTATTAAATGTGTCCCCAGTATGTTAAACTACAGAAAAAAAAAACTTAAATGAGTACAGAATAGCACTTTCCAGAAATCATGAATGCTACACATATTATTTTTGAGCACTCAAACATAGTTGAAACAATTTTTTCAGACTGTCCAGACATACTTCCTAGACATCAATGAAACTACTATAGGAGCCTGTATTGAACAACGCTATGGCCTTCCCATCAATACAATGACACAGTCACTACTGAAAGTCCCATAGGTACAAACAACGTGATAACACTGTATGTCCCTTTACAGCTTGGTGCATAGTGGAGATGTTGCACTTGATGTGCATGGCAGTATAGCTCTGGCTGTTCCCTTCCTTCTGGGTCTCGTGGCACAAATATGGTCTGTCTCATATAAGTTGGCGAGATTTTGACAGTCAGTGAGTGGCAACTTGACATATATGTAACAAACAACATGCCATTTACAAAATCCTGTATTAACTGATGCATGAATGAATGAAAATTAATGTTACATTTGCTATTCTGACTGCACTGCTAACGCACATCAAACAAGCAGAAAATACGCGGATAAGAAAGAGTTCCTAGATGAATTAATACGTTTTATTTTACGTGTTCACAAACCAGCGATTACTCTGGGAAACAAAATTAATATTTTTGTAAGTAGTCTGAATTCTATTAACTGATTTAAGACATATCTGCACCCCTGAACACGAATATGACCTCAGTTTTTCTATATCAGGTCAGGTTTTTTAGTTACGTTGATTTTAAAAAGGTGCTAGTATTTAATGTTTTTCAGCTTCCCTAATGTAAAGGCTACTACCAGAAAAATAACTATTAGAAAATGACAAGTCTCAATTGAATAAAATCTATATATATAAAGCAGAATGTTTCTTTGTTTGTTCTCGATAAACGTCTAAACCGTTAGGCCAATCCGGGCCAAATTTTGGTCACAAGTTCCGCATAGTTAGGGGCCTTATTGTTGCCGAGAAAGTTTTTCACCACTAGAACAAAAGCCTTCCATGCTTCCAGCTCCTCTTTATTCATTGAGTTTTCGAACTGTGGATCTCTGATGAGCTGACAGATTTGAGGACCGTCAAAGATGCCAGCTTTCAACTTCTCAATGGTAATTCCTGGAAAAGCCTGGCACAGGTAAATGAAGCCACCACCATCTTTGTCCAAAGCTTTGGTGAACTGCTTCATCAAACCAAGTTTGATGTGCAGTGGTGGGAGGAGTATCTTTTCTCTGTTCACCAGAGGGTTGTTGATGACGTTCTTTTCTCTGCAAGGCACCAATTCCTCCCGTACAGGCCAGTCCTTCATCATGTAATGATAAGTTCTGTCTCTACTGTCCCACGTGCAAAGGAAGCAGGGGTACTTGGTGAATCTGGACTGTTGTCCCAACAAAAAGTTCACCATCTTCAAGTCAACACAAATAAACCAGTGATGCTGATCATAGCGAATTTTCTCCAAAACGTACTTCACAGCTTCATACTTCTCTTTCAGTGTAGTCGAGTGAGCGAGGGGTACAGAGGCATAGAGGTTGCCATTGTGCACCAAAACACATTTTAGTGATCGCTTGCTGCTGTCAATGAACAGTCTCCAATCCTTGGGTTCATATTGTGGCATTCCAAGCTTGTGCAGAAACTGTGCAATATCTGTACGTACACCAATTCCTGCTCTTGAGAAAAATATTGTAGGTAGTCTCGATGTCTGTGATGGTAGAAGGTGGTGCGAACACTGTCAGAGAGGAAGTTTTTCTTCTTCAATCTGGATGCCAATAGTTCGGCAGATGATTTTGGCAAGCTGAGATCGCGAACTAGATCACTGAGCTCCATTTGAGAGAATGGCTTTGGAGCACCGCCTTCAGCAACCGCATATTCTTCTTCATCTTCTTCAACACTCGAGGAATGTTGGTTGCTAATGTCAGAAAGTTCTCCAAAGACAGGTACTGGAATTTCATCACAATAAGCTACAAGGACGACGTGCTGATTCAAGATCAGGATATGTCAGGTTGCTCCGGTTGTTTCTGTTTATCCCAGTCACATCAATAGCGCAGAAGTAGCAGTCAGTGCCATGGTTTGTCAGCTCCCTCCAGACCATGGGAATTCCAAAGTTCAAAGAACTCTTACGGTCCTTGGTCCACTGACTCAGATACTCGGTGCATTTCTTGCATACCATGTGCGGTGCCCAAGCTTTATCTTGGTCACNCCATCAATAGCGCAGAAGTAGAAGTCAGTGCCATGGTTTGTCAGCTCCCTCCAGACCATGGGAATTCCAAAGTTCAAAGAACTCTTACGGTCCTTGGTNGAAAGTTCTCCAAAGACAGGTACTGGAATTTCATCACAATAAGCTACAAGGACGATGTGCTGATTCAAGATCAGGATATGTCAGGTTGCTCCAGTTGTTTCTGTTTATCCCAGTCACATCAATAGCGCAGAAGTAGCAGTCAGTGCCATGGTTTGTCAGCTCCCTCCAGACCATGGGAATTCCAAAGTTCAAAGAACTCTTACGGTCCTTGGTCCACTGACTCAGATACTCGGTGCATTTCTTGCATACCATGTGCGGTGCCCAAGCTTTATCTTGGTCACCTAGCGCCATACTGAAATAAGCAAAGTAAGCACGTTTTACGTAACTAGTGATTGATTTCCTGTTAGGTAGAAGGGTGTATTAGCCACAGATGTAACAGAAGACATCACTTATTTCTGCAAGATCTACTTAACGATGCCATTTCATGCAATTAGAACCTGTAAATAAACAAAAGTTGTAAAGAAGAGCAACTTCGTTGCAAAATTTGCGTGATGAGACGAAAAGTGTGATGGGTAGTTACCATGGTAACCAACTAGAAGGAAGTTTGTCAAACTTGCTACATTTTATTTTAATATAAGGTCTTTTGTATGAAACATGAATCGTGAATATTTCCTGACATTAATCTTACATCAGTAACCCAAAAACATATCCATGATTCAGTGTTATTCCGTGATAGCGGAGGAATGTTGGGTGTAATTTTTTTTAGGAGAAAATAGATTGGTACCTCAGAACCAAACTGTCCTAAGTCCATTTTATTCATCTGAATATTATTAAAATAGCGTTCTATTTAGCAATATATCAATGAACATATTCTATCAGTAGACACAATTTCCGCAAACCTAAATTAATTTCTTGATGTAATTACTGAGGAGATTAAGAATACTGCGAAGAATTCAGGTTCTTTCATGCGATTCTTCTAAATTTCTACAAAAATTGGCAATATCGACGTAGGACAGTTTGGTTCTGAGGTGCCGAGATAAATAACATAAGACAAAAATCATACCTCATAACGAATGTTGAAAATCGGCGTATAAAAAAAGTAATACTAACAGTGATGACTCGTAATATTTACTGTTATACTTTCGAGAAATAATAATTAATTGGCAAGGTGTTCACTGGACAATAGTTGTGAAGGTACTGAGGGTTTCATNTTTCGAGAAATAATAATTAATTGGCAAGGTGTTCACTGGACAATAGTTGTGAAGGTACTGAGGGTTTCATGGCCAAAATATGATACCTGGCCCTTTTCCCCAGGGGGTTGGGAAATCCCATAGCGGTAAAAATAAAGGTGGTCTCCTGTTAANCATATGATACCTGGCCCTTTTCCCCAGGGGGTTGGGAAATCCCATAGCGGTAAAAATAAAGGTGGTCTCCTGTTAAGGGTTAAGGAACAATAGCTCAAAAAGTTGACCTGATAGAGCAAAACCAATGTAATTTTTGAATTCAGCGCATTATAATTATCCTAAATCAGTTATAAAAAGTGAGACTATTTTTTGACTGTTGACCAGTGTTATAAGTGTTACAACAAACTAAACTTTGTGCAAAAGTAGTAATATATATGTGTTCAAAATGAAACTGACATTAAAACGGTCTGTATTCAAATGAAATGCAACTTCAAACATTGGAAGATATTTTTATGTCGTACCACCACTCTCCACACCTTCAATACATGCTTGATATTAATTCCAAAAACCTACAGAAATATCGGAGGGNATGTCATACCACCACTCTCCACACCTTCAATACATGCTTGATATTAATTCCAAAAACCTACAGAAATATCGGAGGGCGTAGTTAAATAATTTTTTCAAATAATTTGACGACATATATTTTAAACTCTTGTCATTTTGAGCCAATAAAAGGAGAAAAGTCAACTTTTACAAAGACGGAATCAAGAAGCAGGTCAAAGTACTGCTACCTGTTGAGGTAGTTGACAAGTCCTACTATGTCATCTGTTACAACATGCCCTTCCATGCTATCTGTCAGCCAGATCCTGAATTACAACCCGTTAACCCAAATTTTTGTTGTTTTCATGATGTTACTATTCTGTATTAATAAAACGAAGAAAATGGGATGCGCGTGAGTAGTTTTGAAGAATTATTATGTTATTCTATGCCACATATTTCTAACTCAAGCTGTTTAGTATCAGTAAGAGCAGAATAACTGCTTTGTAAAAGCCATTGGTAAGTTGTTTGTTGGCGAATGAAAAGTGTGTTGTCAAGCAAGTTTCCCATATTACTTTTATTTCCAGTCTTAACATATTAGCTGTAACATCCAAAGTGTGATAGAAACTACAATTACCATCTCGCAAATGTTAACCCAAATTCGTTGTCTGTAATAAATAAAACAATAGGTAGCAAATATTTCATTTTTTTTTTCAAGGTTTTCGGTTTTTACTTTAAAAACCTACAAATTTTTTAGACAGATGTGAGTCTATAAATACCTTAAAATTTGTTTAGCATTACAATGGAAAGTGGATTAGCTGACAGCGTGTTAATAAAATTAATATACAGCTGCCACTTGATGCACCAGCTGATGGCGAAAGGGTACATAAATTAAAAGTAAACATTGGTGCTACTTTCGTCGAACTGTCAAAATCTTGCCAACTTACATGAGACAGACCATAGCTCCAGGGAGGTGACCACCTTGATCAACAGGCTTAATACTCTACTTATCCTCCCCCTCTTCCCTTTTCCAGTACTTATCCTCCCCCTCTTCCCTTTTCCACTACTTATCCTCCCCCTCTTCCCTTTTCCTTCCCTCTCCCCTTTCCCAATTCCTCTTCCCCTTCCCAATCCCTCTTCCCTTTCCCACTCCCTCTTCCCTTTCCCAATCCTTCTTCCGTTTCCCACTCCCCCTTCTCTTTCCCACTCCATCTTCCCTTTCCCTTTCCCCCTTCCTCTTCACACTCTCGTATTCCCTTTCCCTCTCCCTCTTCACACTCTCCTATCCCCTTTCCCCTCCCTCTACCCCTCTCACCGAACGAGGAGGCACAGTGGTTAAATTTTGGACTCACATTCAGGAGGTCTGAGGTTCGAATCCCAGTCCAGCCATCTTGCTTTCGGTTTTCCATGGTTTCCCGAAATCACTCCAGGCGAATGCTGGGATGGTTCCTTACTATGACCAATTTGTTCCCCTCTCCTGCTTCTGAGCAACTTGCTCTGTCTCTGACCTCACTGTCGACGAGACGTTAGCCCTACTGCCTACCTATTGTCCCCTCTCTCCCATTCCTCCTACCTCTTGCCCCTCTCCCTTTTCTCCTTCCTACCTCTTCCCATCTTTCCCTTTCCTCCTCCCTCTTTTTGCCATCCCTTTCCTCCCTCTTCCCCACTCTCCCTTTCCTCCCCCTCTACACCTTTCTTTCCTACCTCTTCCTCTCTCCATTTCCTCCTCCCTGTTTCTCTCCCTCTCTTTCCACCTCTCTCTTCCCTACCCTCCCTTTTCTCCACCATCTTACCTTCTCTTCCTCTCCTCCTCCCTTTACCCTTATCTTCCTTTCCTCCTCCCTTTACCCTTATATTCCTTTCCTTCTCTTACTTTCCCCTTTCCTCCACCCTTCTATACTTTCCTCCTTCATATTCCTCTATCTCCATTTCCTCATCCTTCTTCTCCTCTCCCTTTCTTCATCCCTCTTCTCCTTCCCTTCTCCATTTCCTCCTCCATCTTCACCTCACCATTTTTTCCTCCCACTTCCTCCTCTTTCTCTGTCACTTTCCTCCTGCCTCTTCCTCTCTCCCTTTTCTCTTCTCTCTTTCCCCTTGCCCTTTCCTCCCTCCTCTGTATCCCTTTCCTCCTCCTAATTCCTCTTTCTCTCTTTCCTCCTCCCCTTTTCTTTCTCTCCCTTTCCTCCTCCTGCTCCCCTTCCTCTCTTTCCNAATTCCTCTTTCTCTCTTTCCTCCTCCCCTTTTCTTTCTCTCCCTTTCCTCCTCCTGCTCCCCTTCCTCTCTTTCCTCCTCCTTCCACTCTCTCACTTCCCTTCCTATCTTTTCATTTCCTCCCCTTCCTCTCTCCCTTTCCTCCCCCTTGTCACCTCTCTCCATTTCCTCCTCCCTCTTACCCTCTCTCTTNTTCCTCCCCTTCCTCTCTCCCTTTCCTCCCCCTTGTCACCTCTCTCCATTTCCTCCTCCCTCTTACCCTCTCTCTTTTCGTTTCCTTTCCCTTTTACCTTTTCTTATTTTCCTCCTCCCTCTTCCCTTCTCTTTCTTTCCTCACCCTCTTCCCTTTTATTCCTCCTCCCCTTCCCTTCTTTTCCTCCGCCCTCTTCCCTTCTTTTCCTTTCCTCCTCCTCTTCCCTTCTTTCCTTTTTCCCTCTCTCCCTTTCCTTCATATTCCCCTCTAGTCATTTCCTCCTTCCCACTCCCCTATCCCCCTTTCCTTATCACTCTTTTCCTCTCCCTATCCCCTCCCTCCACAACTCTCCCTTTCCTGCTCTTTATTACCCTCTCCATTTCCTACTCCCTCTTCCCCTCTCCATTTTCTCCTCCCTCTTCCCCTTTCTATTTCCTTCTCCCTCNACCCTCTCCATTTCCTACTCCCTCTTCCCCTCTCCATTTTCTCCTCCCTCTTCCCCTTTCTATTTCCTTCTCCCTCACCCTTTCCTCTTCCCTCCCTTCATTTCCTTCTTCCTTTCCATCTCCCTGGTCTGTGGTGGTGTAGTGGTCAGACTACTCACCTCCCACCTAGGTGAACTGAGTTCGATTCCCAGTGGGGTCACTCCCAGATTTTCACATGTGGCAATCATGCTAGTTGGTGCCACTGGTCTGCGGGCTTTCTCTCAGATCTCCTGTTTCCCCCGCCCTCGCATTCCAGCGTTGCTCCACACTCACCTCACTTCACTCTCATTGGCTCGCAAGACCTCCAATGTTAAAAGTGGCCGAAATCTCTCCACTCCACTCTTCCCGTCTCCGTTTCCCCTCCCTCTACATTGCTCTCCTTTCCTCCCCTTTCCTTTATCCTGTTCCATCTCTCCCTCTTCCCCTCTCTGTCCCCTCCAACCAATTATTCCCAATCATTAAGATTGTATTGTAGGTCACATCCTTTCTGCTAAACTGTAGGTGATGGTAAGTTATTTTCAAAAATATTTTGAGTCTTTGTTTTTAATTTATTATTTTATTCTAATGAATAGTTGTCACATACATATTTATATTTTTCTGTAATTAGCTTACTTTGTCATTCATTGGCAAAATATCATTGGTACAATATCCTAGAAAATAAATTTTTCCTTCACAAAACCACTAAGGTGAAGTTTTAATTTTATAAATCTTTGATTGAAAGTAGGTCTTGGATGATGATTTGTAGTGGAAGTCGTGAATATTCTGAAATATATTATATACAGAAAGTATGAGGTAATATGTTTAAAATGATCTCTGAACACCAGACATTAAACNATATTCTGAAATATATTATATACAGAAAGTATGAGGTAATATGTTTAAAATGATCTCTGAACACCAGACATTAAACTAAAGTTTATTTGTTATTGAAAAATGCTTTAGTTGCAGATTTTAAAATATTATTTTGACATTTCAGACTTTTTGTATTTAAAAACGCACATAATACGTTTTAAAAACACATATAATATGTAATAATGACAATGCAAAATTTTGTTCATAAAATTATTTTAAAAACAAGTAACTGTGTTGTATTTATAACAAGAATGATAATTTTTTTAAAAAATAATTTTGTTGTTTACAGAACTGTAGAGCACACAGGACAAGAAGTTGTTACAAAAAAGGTTAAAAATATAAATTTGAAGAAGAAGAAAATAAAGTTGAAAAGTGATGTAACTAACTTATATAGAACTGTTAACACAGTCACTCGAAATGGTGACAGTCCTGATCAGAATATTCAAGATCTTGATTCAGCAGTAGAAACAGTAACTTCTCATCTCAACAATCTGAACACAGTGTGTGCGGAGGAAGATTTGGGAGGTATGGATTACAACTATATCTCTTTAGTAAACTGAACATGACTTATTTTTCTCTATTTCTTCCAAACACGCACATCAAGAACATTGAAAATTGACTTTGAGAAATTAGGTGTGCGTGTAACTTGCTTTAATTCTTTTTAGTGAAATGAATGTGATTTACATTCGTCTATTTTTTACAGTGTATGAAAAAACTTGGAAAATTTGCTTAGAAAAATTGGTTGTGTGCGCATAATAATTTTATTTTTTAGCATAAAATTGTATATTTAAAAAACTCTTTTGACCTTGATATACAACTGAGGGTGAGTGTCGTGGAGTGAAACGTGCAGTATTGATTTTTTAATTGACTCAAGATCAACTTAAAGTGGTACCAAAAGTCTATATTATACCTACCAACTTTTCAAAATTCCTATCAGTAAAATATTATAAACTAATTAAATTTGGCATAAATTATACACTGCAATTTTCACGTAACCAATATACTTTTCTCTACTTTATCCCCTAGCCTTATTTCTGACCTAATAAACTTTTTGCAAAAGAAAAAAACACACTGAAAATAAATTGTTTACCATATTTTACAGAAATTTAAAAGTTTTGAAACAATAAATTATGCAACAAAAAAAAGAACGAAGTAACTAATAATAACATAAACTCTACCAACTATAAAACAAAATCAGGTGATCATACCTTGGATAATGTTACTCCAGGCACAGAACTTCTTGGCCGCTCGAGGTCAGTCTATCAGCGGTGCTCGTTCCACTAGCTGACGCCAGTAGCCTATCACAGCCGTGCGCTGTTGCGTAGTTCACAGTGTTACAGTGGCCACAGTGAGTCGAGCAAAATGTTTCTCAGATGCGCTCAAAAAATTGTGAATTATTTAATTAAAGCTCAGTCTTTTTTGCAAGAGGCTCATTTTGCTGAACATGTAGGTGAAAATCCCAAGTCTGTATCTTCATCCGTTCGTGTTTTACACTGTTATGGAATGTACATGAACTCACAACTATTTTTTGAATAAAGAATATTGTTTGTCCTTCCCTAAGAGGAAACCATATTTCTTAGGTATATCCACCTTGCTTTATAAGCAGATGATAACAAAGTCTTTACTCGTGCTTAGTCGACACAGATAGTGTGTAGTACAACAGCTGCCTCTGGTGTTTGCTCTCGCCCATAGCCCAGTGGCCATTAGTGTGATGGGCTTGGAATGATCCTCGTTGTTTTCATTTGCTTGCGTGTAAAATTTTTGTTGAAATTATGGTGCTAAATAAACCTTGTGCTAACACATAGTTGTAAGGGAAGTGGTTAACAAACAAAGTTGACCTATAATCTTTATAGAGTGCATTCTTTTTTTAGTATCAATAAATAATTTTGTGAAGGTATAAACTTTAAACAAATTAACAGTTTGACAGCAAGAGCGTGTGATACTGGTGAACGCACAATGCGAATGACATGCATCTACGTCAAAAGCAATATTTGTTTCACTTAGAAAAAAAATTTAACAAAGACTGTCTTCAGAGAGTGGCATTNAGCAATATTTGTTTCACTTAGAAAAAAAATTTAACAAAGACTGTCTTCAGAGAGTGGCATTAGAATTTTACGATAAGGGGAAAAGTTCCAACAAAAAATTTACGGCAAATGTGCATGAGAAAATAGGTTATACGTTTTCATCAAGTTCCACTAGAAGATTTTTTCAAAGTGTTGGTTTTTGTTATAAGAAATTGAATGACAGGCGGAAGTTTGTAATGGAAAAGCGTGAATAGCATTACAACTGTTTGGACAGGGAAGAGGAGTATGTGCTGCCTTTACAAGCTACAACACAAAGATGAATTATTTTTACAATGCTACACACAAATGTAAGTAAATGAAAATTAATACATATACATTTGATAGACATTTATGTTAATGTATGTCAGAATGTTTTTACTATGAACGTAAAATTTAGCAGTTCATCTGCCCAGGCAGTTTCCTAATACATATAAATTTCCAAATATATATTGTATGTGATTTATAGATTTCTGTTTCTACTATATTCAAATATCCCTCTTTATGTAAAGAATTGTAATTTATATTACTACAGTTGAGATTTCGCAGCACACGTATTATAACGGGAAGGGTGCTTGATAGAGATGGCAACAGGGCTTGGTACTGTTCGCCGATAGGCTGGCACTGAGCGGCCAAGTAGTTCTGTGCCTGGTATTGTATAGGTGGATGCACTTCAGTTACTGCTGCTGAAAATTTCGTCCTGTGACATCACCCTCCAGGTTAGGTACGGACAGAACTGTACTATCAATTTTACCCAGCTTGTTATCAAAAATTGTGACCACGGTACTATACAATTTTTTGTTTGCGTAGTTACTTCTATATGTTGAAACAGAGAATGACCCAGTCTGCAAATGCTGAACAACTTCGAACATTGCATCAGCTGCCATTTCATTCAGAATACTAGTTGTTTCTGTACGGGCACAGGAGAATTCTTTGCAACACTCGAGACTGGGAACATTTTTTTGAACATGGCACCGGCATAATGTGCTGTGCTAAATGGAATACTATGCTCGACTAAGAACGAAACGAAAAGACATTCTGCTTTCGTGGCACAGCATTTCTAGTGTTTAAAAATTGGAGATAATCTTGTTTTCTTCCTGGCTTTTTACATGCCCCACGTCNCGTGGCACAGCATTTCTAGTGTTTAAAAATTGGAGATAATCTTGTTTTCTTCCTGGCTTTTTACATGCCCCACGTCTTCAACACACTTCACATGATTGGGTATGTTATTCCTACCACCATGTGCTGTACTAAACTTGCACCTACACACCATGGGTGTAGCCAGGATTTACTTCAGAGGGGGGCAAAAGCAAGGAAACTCAAAATAAAGAACTTATCAAAAAAATAGTTTTATTTATACATTCGAGAACGTTAAAACTACCTATTTGTAATGCAATTGCAACCAACTTAAACCTTATTTCAACACCAGTCTACGAGGGTTCTGGCTAAACCTGGACAAAATTTCTTTTTCAAATTTATTTTGCGCTTACAATACCTTCTTTTTATGCACACTCATCGTACAAAGACAGACAAGCTGGTTTTCTGTCATTGTTGACCGTAACCAAATTTTTACCCTTCGTAAGGTGCTGAAGGATCTTTCGATAGTGCACGTTGTGCAGGGTTGTGCAAGTGAAANAACCAAATTTTTACCCTTCGTAAGGTGCTGAAGGATCTTTCGATAGTGCACGTTGTGCAGGGTTGTGCAAGTGAAACAAGTATCGTCATTTTTATAGCTGGGTAAAACAATTTTGTTTCTTTAACAAGTGCAGTCAGTTCTATTTCCTTTGGTTCAGCCTCTGACACTTTTTTTCTTTCCATTGGTTTTCCAAAGTTCAGCTTCATTGAGGAAACCATTTAAATTGTAGTATTTTTATAAAAACTTTCAGCTTTTTTCGAAAAATCCGCATAGTTCATACCAAGCATTACGTGAGGGTGTAACGTAAGCAATGAGTATGCGGGTAAGTTTTCCTCAGAAAAACACTGTTCAAGAGACACTATTAATGAATCTATGTACGGAATGATTGACGATCTTCTCCAAAACTGGCCAGGAGTCTGTGCTGGAGGATTTGCACGATATTTCTGCTGATTTGTGACCCTCGGTATTTTGAAATTGGTTTCAAGACTCTCGGCGATGGTTTCCGCCTCAGTCATAAAACTTTGACTTTCAGCATCGACATTGCCACTGTATTTCCTTAACATGTTTGTGATTCTTTTTATGTGATTTGCACATTGAAGTAAGTCCATACTTTTTGACTGTAGAACATTCACTATTGGTTGCAGAAGTGCCGAATATTTTGCTATGACACAAACACTAACAGTGAATTCCGAATTTGTGGCAGCGCAATGCATTTAAAATGCAACTTTTATTGTTGCAGTGTTGTCATCTTTTGATGGTGTTTCAAGCGCCATGATAATTTGCACATAATGTTATTTGAATATGGCGATACTTTTATATTTTTGAGACCAACAGATTTTTCAGAGCATTGGTATCTTTGGAATGCATTTTCGACGAAGGGTCGACTTTCGGAAGAATCTTATGTCTTTTATTGTGGAAACCGTATTTCGTATCACTGCTATTTCCTTTGTAAGTCGTTTACAACCAAGTTCAATTTGTGACTAGCACAGTGGAAATACAGTGCTCTCGTATACTTTTCTCGTAGAATTTTTTGAACACCACCATCTTTTCCTGCCATAGTGGAACATCCATCGTATCCTTGTCCGATGCACTTTTCTGGATCAAGGCCTACATTTTCTACAAAGTTGTCAATTGCAGAGGCTATCGATCTTGCATCAATGGCAGTTAGTTCTACAAAGCCTAAAAATTCCTCTCGAACCATTATCTTTTCTTTGTCAAAAATTCTAACACCAATGGAAAGTTGCTCTTTCCCTGATATGTCACTGCTCTCGTCTGCCAGTATACTATGGGCATATGCGTTCTTTGCATTGGTAGTGATGTTGTCTCTAATAATATCTCCACTTAGGCAGATTACTTCATTTTGAATCTGTGTTGACATATAGGTGGCTTTTTTCTGCCCTTTTCTATGTGCTCTTTCAAAATGTGGTCGCCAACTTCAATTTTGAGTTTAACCAAATCTTCAAAAACACCTTCATGATGTTCTTTACTCCTCAAAGGTAGGTCATGTGTACCACAAAACATCACAGTCAAAATTATTGATGTCACGACTTGCTTGTTGAATTCTGTCTCTTTTTGGTGGGCAGAAATCAGCTGAACATCGACAGGCATATTTTCGACGAAACATTTTGCGGCTCTGGCCGCTGATTTGTGCCACTGAGATGACGTGTGAGTACTTGTAAATTCGTGCATGTCTTTGTAGCGAGTAAAGGGTCTCACTATGAACGAACCTAAAACACCATGCACATTGTTAGTGGAAACAACACACAGTAAATGCACAACATGCCCTTTCATTTTTTAGAATATGCCAGTCAAGGAGCATAATCCACCAACCAGCTGTATTTGAATTTCCTTTTTAATTGGACAGCATCCTTAGCAAAGTCATAATTTGGAGGTGGTGACCAATAATTTTTTAAAATTTCCATTCTTTGAGATGAAACGAACGCCCAAGCCAGTGACCTATGTCATTAACAAAATAAGCTTGATCCTGTGCATCAAAATCAGATAGTAGCGAAGATCCACTCGATTCAGCCAAAACAGCAACATGTGCAGGTGTAGGTGCAGTTGCGCTAGGGTCAGCGCTAGTATCTGCAACATTCTGCTTCGAATTTTCGTCTCCGCTGCTATCACTTTCGCCACTGTTTTTATCTGGTTGCTTCCTCTTCTGTCTCGCTAAAAGAAAGTAAATAACCTTTTTGTTATTAGGTATTTAATTTAATATTGCATTGCAGATGCCATAAGGGCGTATCCTAGCAAAAAGTTCTGCTGAAAAGGTATAATGTCGTATAACTTTTTTTTTTTTTTTTTTTTCAATATTGGTTTAATTTTGATGTAGAAATATAGAAATGAAAAAATAATTTTTTTCTTTATTTTGAATTTTTTTTTACATGTGCAGGCTGTATAATTTTTTTTTTCAATTACTCAAATTTCTTAAATAACTCAGCATCTACTCAAACAATTAATTCATCATGCGGATTGATTTTGACAATCAACAAGCCCTTCCGATTGATGCAAGAACCATCTAACTCGGTTAAATTGTTCAAAAGTTATAAAAAGTTTACACAATACACACACACACAATAAAAAAAATTCAAAATGAATAAAATTTTTATTTTACAATTTCAATACTTCTGCTTTGAAAAATAATAATTAACAGAAAAAAAATATATATACGTCTTTGTGTTTCCGGTTGCCATAAGGGTGTATAATTATCTATACGCCTTTATGGCATCTGTAACGCAATATGCTCTTTATTCTAGATATTCAAAAAAACATTTTAGAATAGATACATACCTTTTACACTAAAAAAGTTTTTAATATCCATTGTAAGTAGATAACCAAAAAATTGCTTCACATATTTTCAATGAAAATCCGCAGACCTCTAAAACACACAATCACGTATGCACTGACTGCCACTGACTGGTAAATTAAATGGTGATCGAGCGGTCTCGCTTTCAGAAGAGTGCTCGGCTGTAAGAGCGAGATGGAGACAGGCATCCGTCACTCGTGGGTACCTACCGCTATAAGCATCTACAGCGCGTGGCAACCTGAGGTTGCAAATCAGTCGGGGCTACTAGAGTATATGTTCAATGGCCGCGCACCAGCAAGCAGTCACACACACGGTTGGTCGGTCATCTCGGAACGTGCATTTTGTTCTGAGCGATTATATTTAGATCATTATTTTCACACATCTTTATGTATGGGCCAAGGACCAATCAACATTTTAAAATTAGGTATTAAACTTTTTGTATATTTTTTACTTGACTACATGAACCGGAGGGGGAGGGGTGCAACAAGTGCCCCACCGTGGCTACGCCCATGCTACACACAGTGCAGAACACAAATTTCTCANGGAGGGGGAGGGGTGCAACAAGTGCCCCACCGTGGCTACGCCCATGCTACACACAGTGCAGAACACAAATTTCTCATCCTTGTACACATGGAAAATCGGCATTGTATGAATCCCTGTATTTTTTAAAGTACTGCTTTGTGTTAAACTTGCTTATTTTTTAAACAAGATACCAATAAAATCACTCATAAAATACATCACAGAACAGATAAAAAAAAAATTGCTGCTGTTAATCTCTTTATGTATCGTTCAGTGATATGAAGGTGGATATTATGTACATACCGTTTATGTTTTTGTGGGTTATAGTTTTCTTTTAGAGCATGGTGTTTATGTGTTTTGCGTCTGTAAGATAACAAAATATTAGTGAAATCATTTTAACATGACTTGTGTATGGGATATAGCTGATTGTAACCTGTGAGCATTTTTTCATTTTATGATTTTAGATTAACAATAGTGGCAGTGTATGAAGTAAAGATTTTTTACTAATGTATTTAGTGATTTATTTTATGCGTAGTTTTTTCTTGTTTAAAAATGAGCAAGTTAAACAAAAAGCAGTACTTTCAAACAAACAGGGATTTGAACAGTACCAATTTTCAGTGTATACAAAAGTCTCAAAAGGGTGAGACATTTCTGCACTTTGTGTAGCTGAAAGTTTATAGTATATAGACTAGCACACAGTGGTATAAATTACATAACCAATCATGTGAAGAGTCTGAAACACGTGGGGCATATAAAAAGCCAGGATAAAACAAGATTATCTCCAAATGCCGACTTGGACGTCACGGATGCAGAATGTCTTTTTGTTTCGTTTTTAGTTGAGCAAATAATCCACTTAGCACAGCAGATTATGCCGGTGTCATGTTCAGAAAAAAGTGTTCCCAGAATCGGATGTTGCGAAAAAAAACTATCCTGTGCCCGTACAAAAACAACATGTATTCTGAATGAAATGGCAGCTGATGCAATGCCCAAAGTTGTTTAGCGTTTGCAGACTGGGCCTTTCTCTTTTTCAGCAAATGGAAGTAACAATTAAAACGAAAAATTGTATCCTATTGTGGTCACATTTTCTATCGACGAACTGGGTATAATTGAGAGCACAGTTCTGTCCATATCTAACCTAGAGGGTAATGCCACAGCACAAAATTTTCNGGAGGGGGAGGGGTGCAACAAGTGCCCCACCGTGGCTACGCCCATGCTACACACAGTGCAGAACACAAATTTCTCACCCTTGTACACGTGGGAAATCAGCACTGTATGAATCCCTGTATTTTTTAAAGTACTGCTTTGTGTTAAACTTGCTTATTTTTTAAACAAGATACCAATAAAATCACTCATAAAATACATCACAGAACAGATAAAAAAAAAATTGCTGCTGTTAATCTCTTTATGTATCGTTCAGTGATATGAAGGTGGATATTATGTACATACCGTTTATGTTTTTGTGGGTTATAGTTTTCTTTTAGAGCATGGTGTTTATGTGTTTTGCGTCTGTAAGATAACAAAATATTAGTGAAATCATTTTAACATGACTTGTGTATGGGATATAGCTGATTGTAACCTGTGAGCATTTTTTCATTTTATGATTTTAGATTAACAATAGTGGCAGTGTATGAAGTAAAGATTTTTTACTAATGTATTTAGTGATTTATTTTATGCGTAGTCTTTTCTTGTTTAAAAATGAGCAAGTTAAACAAAAAGCAGTACTTTCAAACAAACAGGGATTTGAACAGTACCAATTTTCAGTGTATACAAAAGTCTCAAAAGGGTGAGACATTTCTGCACCTTGTGTAGCTGAAAGTTTAGTATATAGACTAGCACACAGTGGTATAAATTACATAACCAATCATGTGAAGAGTCTGAAACACGTGGGGCATATAAAAAGCCAGGATAAAACAAGATTATCTCCAAATGCCGACTTGGACGTCACGGATGCAGAATGTCTTTTTGTTTCGTTTTTAGTTGAGCAAATAATCCACTTAGCACAGCAGATTATGCCGGTGTCATGTTCAGAAAAAAGTGTTCCCAGAATCGGATGTTGCGAAAAAAACTATCCTGTGCCCGTACAAAAACAACATGTATTCTGAATGAAATGGCAGCTGATGCAATGCCCAAAGTTGTTTAGCGTTTGCAGACTGGGCCTTTCTCTTTTTCAGCAAATGGAAGTAACAATTAAAATGAAAAATTGTATCCTATTGTGGTCACATTTTCTATCAACGAACTGGGTATAATTGAGAGCACAGTTCTGTCCATATCTAACCTAGAGGGTAATGCCACAGCACAAAATTTTCNGACGAACTGGGTATAATTGAGAGCACAGTTCTGTCCATATCTAACCTAGAGGGTAATGCCACAGCACAAAATTTTCAGCAGTAGTAATTGAAGTGCATCCATCCATACTATTATGTTTTCCAAGATGATCACCTGATTTTGTTTTGTAGTTGGCAGTATATGTTAGTACTGGATACTTCCTTTTTTACAATTTTGAATATTTGTTGTACATTTTTTGTTTCAAAACATTTGGATTTCTACAAAACATGTTAGTCAATGTATTTTCAGTGTGCATTTTTTTCCAAAATATTTTATTACGTTACTAATAAGACTAGGTAATAAGTTGAGAAAAGTGTATTGGGTATGTGAAAATTTCTGCGTATGATTTACGTCAAATGTATTTGTTTTATAATATTTTACTTATAGGAATTTTGAAAAGTTGGCAGGTATGGTAAAGCGAACAAAACACACCAGACACCTTAAAACTTTCTCAGTGATGTTTAATAACTGCTAGGCTGTAAAATTCCATTAGTTGACCAAAAAATTCAACAACATAGAGCTATTCAGCAACTCAACAGCTTCTCTTTACGGCCACATTGATATAACTGGCAAATATGAAGATAGACAGAGAGAAACGGAGTCTCGGAATCGTCAGCAACAGCCAATGAGAAAGATGTCGCTGACAAAGTGACTTCTTTGTTTACCTCTTATANGGAGTCTCGGAATCGTCAGCAACAGCCAATGAGAAAGATGTCGCTGACAAAGTGACTTCTTTGTTTACCTCTTATAACATCACCAAAGTTACTGCTAAGCAGATGTTTCCGACTTCAAACAAAAAAAAAATTTTATCCTTAAAAAATTCCAAGCTTCTGTAAAACCATAAAATAATGCACCTATCCATAAATTTTACGGGCAAATCGTAAAAGTTGGCAGGCACGAATTAATCCAGTTTCATTGGTCATTACATGAATAACAATGCAGTGCACACAAATATGAACTGCATGAGTAAATAAACAAACCAGTATTACTATGTTCAAAAAAAAAAATTTGTTACATGTCTTAAGGCTTTTGTTGAGAATCTGTGATATACTGTGAGTACGTTTGGATATGAAGAATTGTTTTATTGCATGCGGTTATCATGGTGTTATAGTATCAACTAAAAGCTTAACATACAAGACAAGATTATAAAAAAATGACCAGATTTCATTCCCAGTTATAAATATTTCATTTTTCTACAAAATATGTTTAGAAATTTGNAATTATAAAAAAATGACCAGATTTCATTCCCAGTTATAAATATTTCATTTTTCTACAAAATATGTTTAGAAATTCGTATTTCTTAAAAAAAAATTTAACTGTGGATGTTACTTTAAAGAGATTATCATCCAATTGTTTATAATGAAGTATGTTTTAGTGGACAACATTCACCTGCATTAATAACTTTGTGTGGTTTGGTGTTGGTGGCTGGCATGAGGTAGGATTAAAATCCATCAACAGTGGCATGCCAGACATGAGCGGTCAGGGTTGAGTTCCAACACTTCATCGGCTGACAGTCTGCCTATTTCCACCCCTCCTCTGTCTGCTTTAAGAAATTAATGAGCACAGGGTGGGATGCCCTGGAAAGAGAGATGTATTTGAAACTGGGATTCCAAAGTGTCTAGACACACTCCACTCTCTATCATGCTCTAACCCTTTAGGGTACATACGAATAGTAGCTGCACTGGGAACCATTTTGAATTTTGCTTTCAAACTTATTATTATGAAGTTTGCAGTCACTTGATGTAATTCACCCCCATACTACTCAGCAAGAGCAGCAGTTTGGCCCAGCAAGGGATTAGTGCTGGTGTCATTACTGAGTATTGTCTGCTGAGAGCGGTCAGTAAGCCTGATAAGTACTGAGTTTTGACTGGGGNAGTGCTGGTGTCATTACTGAGTATTGTCTGCTGAGAGCGGTCAGTAAGCCTGATAAGTACTGAGTTTTGACTGGGGGCTGTAGAAAAGAAAGATCATTTTATAATGACTTGATGTCATATCTGCTGCAAATCCTCCGTTAACCCTGACTCTACAGTTCTCTGAATTTTCATTTCAATTCCAGCCATTCATTCATGTTTATTGCTGCATGTAGGTGTCCAACAGCTAACCAAGGACAGTATAGTTGTTAATGGGGTTAAACTGGGCTGGTGTACCTCCAGCAAGACTGCTTTCAGGTGTTGCAGGTGTGTGACTTGTCCANTGTTAATGGGGTTAAACTGGGCTGGTGTACCTCCAGCAAGACTGCTTTCAGGTGTTGCAGGTGTGTGACTTGTCCAGTAGTCTATGCCCACAAGGCCATGTTTCCTAAAATTCTCATAGCCATGGCAAGGGCACATTGGTTATTCATGCTTATGTATGTCAAGTAACCCACGTGAATTTCAAGTCATAGTCGTTTTGAGTAAGTGCTGAACTAGGGGATGGCGTGGTTTTAGCAGTCACCTGTGACATTGTCCAGAAAAGGAACCTCAGGAATGGGGAAGATGTGTGTGGTCCAATTCCAACTGGTGTCTGTGCCCAACTGTTCTCAGGCAGAGTCATTTTGGGTACCTTGCTAAAGATTCTATGAAAGTTTTTCCTGCCATTCTCCCCTCTCTCTGATGACAATTAACCACCATTGTGGCCAGCCCAGATTTATGCAGGATAAGTAGACAGTGTATAAAAGGATGGAGGGAAAACAAACCCTGTCAAGGATGGCTGGCTGTCTTAAAGAGCACTAGGAATGATAGGATAGGATATAGTGATCAGCAATTTTTCACCTGCCTGTGTGCTTCACAGTAACACTGAACCACTGGTTGGCCGCAAAGGATTTACATTGCACTAAACGTTACATAGTAAGTACACTTTCTCTTTCAGTGATGATTAAATGTACCTGTCATTTATACAGATTTTACCCACACAATTTATTACAAATGTGTTGTGTCTATTTTTTAGACATTAGATCTTTGTTAAATGTAAACAATATAATCAAGTCACATAATTCTTTCTCTTGAGTGCATGCTTAGATGATGTCAAATGTCTCTCAAACTAATTCTTTTTCTCCCATGACACTGCAATTACAATACTTACAAGAAACTATTTTTCTGTCTGTTGCATATAGCTCATGGACTTTATATTATTCAACATTTTCCAGTGCTGATATTTTGTTCCTTCTCTTTATTACTAACAGATTTGTAGTATGCCACTAAATATGTAAAGTAAACACAAAACACTGACAAGAAAGTAAATAATACCAGAAGGTGGCCAGTGCGGTATTGAAAAAAGAAACAAGAATGCCAAGTGAATGACTGGCACATTTTAGAGTACAGCGTAAAACAATTGTTTTTATTTCTACTTAAACTGTAGTTATGGAGTAACTTACATGAATTTGTTTATTTTTTAAGGGGAAAATATTAGGAATGAATGGAGGGGACTAAACTCTTCTATCATGGAGCAGCTTGTATTGTCAAATAATATATGTTCACAAATTGACTTTGAAAAATTTTTTAAGGTAAGAAGTTACTGGAATTTTACAGTTGCAACCAAATTCGGACAAGTGTATAATTTCAGACTGAACGACTACACTAAAGTTTTTTTTCCCCATTTTACCTACAGTTTTCCATAACAATCCTAAACAAATGCCAATGCAGTTCACAAACAAGTGCATTCCAGATTCTGCATCTATTTCATTAAGATTAGATCATGTGCACAAAAGGTATAAATATTATTTTTTGAGTTACGTGACATTTAATTATTTCTGCATAGAAATGTATGCCAATTCCTCTGTGTTGAAGTTTGCAGAAGTTAACACTGCCATTGTATTGACATTTATCCTGTAATAATGTGTGCCTCTGGTACATTATTTTTAATAATGTGTGACATGCAAAGTCATTGTTCATTATAGCAAAACTAATCTTATTAGAATTAATGTAAATAAAAAACCATCTTACCTTTTACAAACATTGAACCCCAACCATGTGGGTAAACCATTTTGGTTGGCATTGTACCAAACAGCTGTTAGTAGAAGAAATACTTTAAGGTGACAGTTAGTCAGAATCTATATTTATTTGCTGACTTTGATATTTTATTTTTTTTTTCAGTTCTGCTGACATTACAAAACTGTCTATGAATGAATTTGTAAATATTGAAAGAGGTGTAACCTANTTTTTTTTTTCAGTTCTGCTGACATTACAAAACTGTCTATGAATGAATTTGTAAATATTGAAAGAGGTGTAACCTATGTGCGTGTTACTAAGCATAAGCAATACAGATGCAACTTCAAGATTGTCCCAAGTAATCCACTTATGCATTTGTTTAAATACTGTACATGTAACACATACAAACAGTGGAACTTTATAAATGTTCTAGAAATCCTAACATTTTAGTGTGTTTCTGCCTCGTTAAAGGTCATAAGCATTAAATTTTGTTGTAGCATGTGAAAAGTGGCAATCAAGCAAAAAACTATCTTTTTTCATTTCAGAATCTGTTTGCCGTGAAACAGTTGCATCGAGAAACAANAGTGGCAATCAAGCAAAAAACTATCTTTTTTCATTTCAGAATCTGTTTGCCGTGAAACAGTTGCATCGAGAAACAACGGAAAAAATTCATCAGAAGGGGAACCTCAGAGCTTGGATGGAAAGAAACGCAGCATAAAGGCCATCTCAAGCCACAGGGAACTGAGTGCACTGATCCACCGAGAGTCACATTTACGTGGCAGCCAGCACACAATGTGCCTGACCCACACTCTGGACAAACTCAGGTGGCGCTTGTTAAGGAAGGCACTCAGGAAATATGTACGTAAGCTTGAACAGGAAACCAANGTCTGGACAAACTCAGGTGGCGCTTGTTAAGGAAGGCACTCAGGAAATATGTACGTAAGCTTGAACAGGAAACCAACAAGACGCAGTACAAGAAACTGCTCGTAGAAGCAAAGCAAATTCTTCGACATCATGTTTTGTGACCACTTGCAGTACTTTCATCAAACATTAACATATGTATTGAATATTCCCACAGCATAAGTAGGTTTATGTAATTTTATTGTAACTAAAGAATAACAAAAACCTGTGCTATTTTAGTTTTTCATAAATACCATAAACTTAACATGCGGTGTATTAGGCACTAGAAGTTGTATAGTATTATGGCTAGTCATCCATAAAAATGGTTTTATTTTTCATTACATTTTGTTTTTAAGAAACTGAATTTCTGTTTTATTTTGTTTTAATACTTTTTTTCGTCTACATTTTTTAATAATGTGTAATGGTTGTAATCACTGTACTATGGTTATAGCTATCATGATAACATATGGACAAAAAATTGTATTGGCATACATTTTTAATTCTTACATAGTTATTTAAAATAGCAGAAGGAACTGAAACAACAATGTTGATGCTAAATGGCCTATTTTTGCTGCAAATTGGTAGCAGCTGTTTGAAAGCATTTGCAACCGAATGTTTGCATTAAATGCTTTGTTTATAGCGAATGTTGGATTAACCTGCGCACAATTTTAAATAAATTGNGCAACCGAATGTTTGCATTAAATGCTTTGTTTATAGCGAATGTTGGATTAACCTGCGCACAATTTTAAATAAATTGGTCTTTCTTGATGGTGAAATAGTGGTTCATTTTATCTTAAAAAAAAAAAAAAAAAATATTTCACAAAGACCAAACCGAACCTACGAAAAAACAGCATGAAAGAATTTGGTATATGCTACAATTTTCAGTGTTTCCGTATTCACGACCATGGTAGCATAAAATTGCAAACAACCTGGTGCACAGTACACAAAATTACAAAAGTAATCGGAAACGCCAAACCACTGAGTTTGCAGAATGGTATTTGCAATAACCGAGTTTGTTGTAAACTTTGGTAGTCCGAAGTCCAAACATTTTGGTAACAAATTGTACGATTCTGCAGTATTTTGGTATAGGTTGGTGAAACTATGAAATACGTTTTTCAGTGGACTGTCAAAAAATTTCCATACATGCGGGGTTTCGGTAGATGAGAGTTCTGACATGTACATTATCTGTGAATAAAGTTTAGTTAAACACAATAAAAATGGTAATTTCAAGAAAAAAAAAAAAAATTACTGTTGTATAACAGTAAATAATACATTAAAAAACATTCCACATCAACTCATTTAAATAATGAATATAACATCTAAAAATACCATGTATAATTGATTGTAATCCAACACCAAAATATAAGCCGACCTACAACTTTCAAACCCTCAAAAAATGAAAATAATATGACACTGAATGCAAGTCAAATTTTGAATGTCCTGCATGCACTCAATCAGCTGAGAGATGATCAATCGAGCAGTGTGTCCACGGCGCACATCAGGCAGACTGAGAAGGGGAAGCGGTGGGAGGATTACCCCTCCACGCCACTACATGTTGGCAACACCTTACGTGTGTGTCAAATGTCTGTCTTTTAAAGTAATTAATTATATTTCACTGCAAAAAAAAAACTTGCACTGTTGAGACAAAAATGAAAAAGTAAGGTGATAATAATTTATTTCTTCATGTTCTTTAATAATCAATGATTCAAACCATGTCCTCTGATTTTCCTGTACATGCTCCTGTCGTGAGTGAAGCTACACTCTGGCTCTGTGCTTATCCATTATATCGAATAGGCCCCTACAGGATATCAGTTTATTCAAAAGATGTGTCTCTATTGAAATAAATTTATATAAATCCTCCGATTTCTCTGCAGGAAGTTACTGAAAATGAATATATTTCAAATACCATTTCATACAAATGTTCACAATTTAGGCCAGCTCTATGACTGTTTAACAATGCCTGTATTAATGATAGTTCTTGCGATTATTATTTGACATTGTTAACATATTTGTTATAAACGACATAGCACATTACAAATAATGCACGTTAATATTTGGCCACGACTGTGTTCAACCCTGTTAGAACTGTGGGGGAAAGAACTGTAGTATTTAACTTCTTTTATATTGATATGTGTTGCGTTATTTCTTTAAAAGGACTGTCTCAGTTGGACTAAATATTAAAATGAAGGAACAACCAGTCCAACAAAAAGATACATTAAATTCACGCAAGCAACTCATGTTGCTTATATTTTGTACGTAGCAGCAACAAACTTAAAATATAGCGGTAAACATGCACACAAATAGGCCTAAGTGCCATAACTTTATTTCATTATTTATTCAATTTATCTGGCTGGGCCTAGTATTTGGTTGGAATTGTGACAAATATTCAAATCACAGAAACATAAGCATGTTACACATTTGTGTTTCAAACACCCCAGGGCAAAGTTACGTTGTAATAAGTAAACGGATATAACTTTCAAAAAATTAATTTCATCATAAAAACAGTTTACGGTTAAAATGTATAAATTTCACATGTCCAATATTTGCAATCACAACACACGCACGCACTGGCCCAACATAACTTAATGACAATACTTTTTCACACAGCAGTCATGATGCACGCTACAGTATATTTATTCCTATTGAAGGTTTGTAGAAATAACAACGCGTTAAGCACATTAGAAAGCAACTGTAATTACAACATGACAAAAAGCACAATTGAACTCGTTATTATAACAAAAGACAGGTAAGGGAACAACAACAGAACAAAGAGGTATAACCATAGACAAATGTACTTATGACTATACAACTGAGTGACAGTTTGTCTCAACAATTCCTACCGTGGAAAAACATATTTATCACGTCACCATAACTTGCCTAGGTATGTTTAGAAAATGTGTGTATAAACTTGATGTGGTAATGTTAAGTATTTTTCATAAGAAGCGAAATTAACGCTTTGTTCAGCAACACACCATGTCATGTCGCCAGTTGCCACTTTCTGCCAACTTTGGATTGTAACCGTCCCGCCATCACATCTAACTATATTGTAATAAGTATTCAAACCTTAAATGTCTTGTTTGAGTTGTAAATTACAAATTTAAAAAACCATTGTTTTTGCTGTAATAAGTATGAAATATGCTAAAATTGAAAAAGAGNTGTAAATTACAAATTTAAAAAACCATTGTTTTTGCTGTAATAAGTATGAAATATGCTAAAATTGAAAAAGAGAGAGAGAGTGTGTGTGTGCGCGCACGCGCAATGAGCTCCGCTTCACCTATTCAAGTTTCTTCCCCCGGACGAAAAAAAATCTCATGTCACTAGGCCCTAANCGCGCAATGAGCTCCGCTTCACCTATTCAAGTTTCTTCCCCCGGACGAAAAAAAATCTCATGTCACTAGGCCCTAAGCACCGTAATTTGCGCTCATATTTTTTAACTGTAACAAAGAAATGTGTTTCCTTCAGTGATACCAACAATTTCAATATATGAATAGGCGACATTTAATTAACAAATAGCATACCAAAAAACTAGGTTATAATAATTTAACTGTGAACTATTTCTTACTAGTAATTTGCCAATTGCTCTCACAGTTTTTAATTTGTATTTAATATGAAATAAATATTACAAGTTCTAGAAGATACTACGTTAAAAGTTTCATTTATTCAAGAATACAATACTTTAAAGATAATCACAGTGTTATATATTTGTACTATACAAGTTATTTAAAACACAGATTGACATATTTCAAAACATCCAAAGAAACAGTGAATTGGCTATACATGTGCTTAAAGCCTGATTTTAAATTTTTTGAGCTATCCCAAGATGATGCAAAAGGTAAGCCGACTTGGTGTGGGCTCAGCCCTGTTTTTTATTTTTTTGTTAGCATAATGGATTGCACTTGTAGTGGATTTCGTACCTTGTTTTCCTCTGGGGTACCCTGGTGGTCAGGTTGGGAGCTGTTTGGGTGTGGCAATCCCCAAGGGGTGGCTCATAGGTTCGCACAGCATGTTACGGTTGGAGGCACTTTTCTCAGGGGCTTTCCAGTCCTTAGTCTCGTCGGGAAATGTAGCCTCTTTGATCCCACATTGGCCACCAAGAAAGAAGCTTGATGTCCCACCTGTTTGGAATGGTGCCTTCAGTAGGCGGACCTAGTCGAAGCTTTTTCCCTTAGGGACCAGGGTGTTTAAGCCCTATTGGCAGGGAGAAATTGTACAGGGGTGAACTTGGTACGATAAAGCTCAATCGTAGTGATCTGGGCTTCTGGCAGTGCTGGACGTATCAGGTCATGTATTCATGCGGGTAGGAGCGAATGCCTCCTCGCTGATCTCCAGCTGACAGATAGCCTTGGCAGGTGCAGTGATTTGGGTGATTCTCATTCGCTGCTTTGGGGGTATGTGGAAGGGGTGGAGAAAGAGCATGAAGGATATTTAAGCACTAACAGTGACTCCTTGATAGCCCCTTACCACAGCTGGAGTGGTGGTGTTCCTTAGTATCGCAGTTTCCGCTCCCTGGCTAGAGTCAAGGCCTTCCTGACCACCTTCTGCTGCCCAGTCCTATGGTGGGTGTTCTGTAGGGGTCAGCATGACTCTGGTTTGCAAAAAGTGTGTACAGTGCGAGGTGGAGGGATCATGGTGAGGTTCATGGATTGTGCTATTGGGTAACCTCTAATGCCAGCCCCCAGCAGGTATGGTAGGATTATCGCCAGCATGCCAAGCATTCCACTGAAGTGCGTGTCAGTAGTTAACACTTCCCCTCCAGTGGTGACCGACCGACACAGCAGGATTATTGCCACATGCCAGTTCCCAGCACAAAGGGGTTTGGACTCCTGCTAACTCCTGGAAATGTGTACTAAGATGTGGTTTGAACTGGGATTAAAGCAGGAAAACTGGTGTAGAAATATAGTAGAGAAAAACACCTACGATGTTGGAGTCTGTTTTATTGGTGAACTTCTGGTAGTGGAAGGCAATGAAGTGAGGGTGACTAGACAAAGTACAGCATACTCTGCAAGCAAGAACCAGGTGTTAGCACGGTGGATAGCTGAAGTGAAGCATAGAGCTTGAAGACGTAACAGACACCAAGAGCGCTCAAGCAGAGTAATATTCTGCAACTGTTCTGAAGCAAACCAGCCTCAAACTCTGGTCCGTGGCCGGTATTTATACACTGGGCCCAAGGTTAGCGAGGAGATTGTGAGGAAGGAAGAGAGCAAGAGCAAGGATGCTGGCTGTGTGGCCGCGATGCACTGTAGGATACCCCTACTTGGCCAGTGGCCAGAGGGGTGGCAGGCCACCACATGCCCAAGCGCCGAGCAGCAGTTCCGCAGGCCGCTACCCGCACATCAAGTTGGTTCACGGAGATTGACTAGTAGGTCTGCCGCTTTAGAAAAAACTAGAGAGATGAATGGCGTCAATGCATCTTCAACAAACGTCCGTATTAAAAATTCAGTGGTTTTAATCTTACAAGGCTTTGAATACATGTATTTTTGTACTGTTAGTACAAAATTTATTAGCAGAAATTACATACTTATGAAAAATATTTATTACTGAAGTGTAAACAAACTGTTTGACCACAGATGAATAGGTTTCATATTGTAAAAAATAAGACACAGGAAAGCTCTTGCTGTCACACTTGTAATGATAATCAATTGACATGCTACACCGTGGGAAGTGGTATCTGATAATGTTACCACTTAATATGTGATGATGATGATGTTTACAGAGGTCATGTAAAAGTACAAACATAGCAATTACACGTTCTACCAGAATAATAAAAATTTAATGCAATTACATTGAACAAGAATTGGGACGTGAAATAAATTTATGTTGCACAAGAATTCCGAAGTGAAAAAGTTAATCACACTAGGAAAGTTTATGCGTTTGAGCTGTCACTGTCGGAAGACTTGAACCGGGTTTACAGTAGCAAAATAAAGTGTTAAACTAGGTGTTACGNGCGTTTGAGCTGTCACTGTCGGAAGACTTGAACCGGGTTTACAGTAGCAAAATAAAGTGTTAAACTAGGTGTTACGAGATGTACAGACAAACTGAAAGTGTGTTCATTTCCACTTGAACTTGGCAGGTTGTGTGCAGTGTTGGGATTTCTAAAATTTGTGTGGCAGTCTGTGTTGTTGGCGGGAAACTGTTATTTACAGTAATGTAAGCATATAAAAGTATTGAAAAGAAATGTGTGTGCACATTTTTATAATTATATTTGTGCACAAAAATACACTTTTCTGTTAGGAAATGTCTGCTTAAATATGGTTGTGTTATCTGAGGTCAGGAACAAAAGTAGACAGGACAGGCTTAATGCAAGTTTTAATTGGCTGGACCTAAGAATTATCAGGTAAATTGTGAACCCAGAGGAAGAAGTTCCTTGGTTCCTTTTTGCAAGAACAGCAGTTACTGCATAATTCTTAACACACAATTTTTTAATTGTAATCCCATCTTTATCTATTGGTTCATTGGCAGCAGTTGTTCATAAGGCTATGGCTGTGTAAGGTTACTTGTTTTGAGAGGTTGAGGGATGCAGGCCTTGCACGTTGGTTGGTGTATTAAATAAAAATGTGTCTTAGATTTGCATCTATACTTTTTAAGCACTAAAACTGGGGTGAGTCTTGTCTTAGACTTGAGTAAATACAATGATCATTCATTATCAATTAGTGTAGAGATAGCCAAGGGCAACTTATATTATGAGACAACATTAGAAACATACTGTAAAATAACAAATGAAAGTTCTGTTTGGCCTGGGGGGAGGGGCTGAGCCTCCTCATTATGGACACCTGTACAAGTATAAGTTTTTTTTTCCTTCCCCNTGTTTGGCCTGGGGGGAGGGGCTGAGCCTCCTCATTATGGACACCTGTACAAGTATAAGTTTTTTTTTCCTTCCCCATTCAAAAATTTCTCACAGGTGATCATGACAGTTGCATGCACAAAATATCTTTTACTGCCCAAGTCAGGCATNCCCCATTCAAAAATTTCTCACAGGTGATCATGACAGTTGCATGCACAAAATATCTTTTACTGCCCAAGTCAGGCATCACTTGTACAAAATAATATAGTAAGTGTACTGTCCCTGCACTTACATCTTTATTTTAATCACGTTTTTGGTTTTGTGTACAAAAGAATTGAGAATGTGAGGTGAACCTCAAAACAAGTTATGAATAATACTATTTACACAAAAACATACAATGCTGATTCAGCTGCTTGGTATAACTTAAGAATATTGTTTCTCACCACACTGTACACATTACTTGGCTTTGTATTTTATTTACATAATAAACAAGCACTGTTGTAACACTACTAAGATTACTGTCACAGATTGAATAACACACCGTTCTGAAGAACCTGTTCATCTTTTGAGTTCATTTTTCAATGTTCTTATGTGCTGCATCACTGAAGTGAAATTGTGATGCTAAAGTCCCTGTAACTTGTCGGCGAGTCAGTGCACTTCCTGGCCCAACAGCGACAACTGAAAAATGAGAACATGATTTTCAAGTAGATACAGTCGCAGCAATAATGTTATAAGCAGTACTGTAATTGTCGTGAAGGTCTTATTTCATGCTGTGTGTAAGCATTGACTATTTTATATCTTGTGTTGTAGCTACCCTTTCCATGTAAGAAGAATGNCTTATTTCATGCTGTGTGTAAGCATTGACTATTTTATATCTTGTGTTGTAGCTACCCTTTCCATGTAAGAAGAATGATTCTTGTTATATTTTACAGCAAAAGAGACCACTGACTATTTGTGGTTCAATGCTACTGATACAAAAAATAGAAATTATACAATTAAATTAGGGATGGGTTGGTTTGGTTCCACTATATAACGATTCTTGAAGTTTGACTCGGAACCGGTTTTATGTTAACAACTACTCGGTTCTCGTTTCTAAAAAGCAATAAATTTACTGCAAAACTCTGTCCTTACAAAAATAACTANCTTATTTCATGCTGTATGTAAGCATTGACTATTTTATATCTTGTGTTGTAGCTACCCTTTCCATGTAAGAAGAATGCTTCTTGTTATATTTTACAGCAAAAGAGACCACTGACTATTTGTGGTTCAATGCCACTGATACAATAAATAGAAATTATACAATTAAATTAGGGATGGGTTGGTTTGGTTCCACTATATACCGGTTCTTGAGGTTTGACTCAGAACCAGTTTTAGGTTAACAACAACTACTCAGTTCTCGTTTCTACACAGCAAGAAATTTACTGCAAAACTCTGTCCTTACAAAAATAACTACCTCCTGTATAGCTAGAGCTCCCTTTCCCCAAAATTAAAGGAAAAAAATTCTGGGGTGCGTGCCATACATGAAAAAAAAATTAAGGAGTGGTAGTCGTAAACTGTCCTCTTCCTTCTCTGTCTTTATCACTCAGCCTGCCCCTGTAAGCAACACTGCTAGCCGATCAATACATTTCTCCATGCCTTCTTTGTTTCCGTGTAAGGCAGAGAATAGCCTAGTCAAGGGGTCTGGAGAAGGGAAGAAGCGATGGTTTTTTTTTAGAGGTTTGGCATTCCAACACAGCAAAAAAAAAAAAAACCCAGCACGTCACTGCAAAAAAGAAGCAAANTTTTTTTTAGAGGTTTGGCATTCCAACACAGCAAAAAAAAAAAAAACCCAGCACGTCACTGCAAAAAAGAAGCAAAGAGAAAAAGGAAGCAGGTCGCCCACTGGAGTTGTTGACATTCTTTTAATGACCATAGGTTAAAGTCACGGCTTTTAGCACTGCGAGTTATTTGGTTAAAGTATTTTCCAAACACATCACAATCACCACCTATTAATGTAAAATAAAAAAAAAGAATAATTTGTTATGTATTTACTAACCTTAAACAAATTTACAGATACATACAAATACAGATAGTATACATTAAATCTTATCTTCACACTTTGTTATTGTTCTATTCTTTGGTAGGTTAAATAAAACATTTAATGAATTTTACCTACATTGGTTGAATGAAGTTGCAAGCAAAATGCAAGTATTCAAAATGGAACCGATATTTTTTGTTATTCGACCCATCCCTAAATTAAATAACAAATGAAATACCTACCTACAGAGGCCTATAGATTTAATTAGGGGNTTGTTATTCGACCCATCCCTAAATTAAATAACAAATGAAATACCTACCTACAGAGGCCTATAGATTTAATTAGGGGTCTGCGAGTACTCAAAAATTGAGCTGGAGCCGAATACCTGCTAGAGATTGGCTCAAAATATTTTTCAGGCTTGAAAAATTCAAGTTTTTATCATCAATGTCAAGTCATTCACTCAACAACAGATGAGACTGTTTTTTACTGTCAACAAAAGAAAACAAAACACATTGTTTATTAATGAAACGTAAATATTTAAAAGGTTGGCATATTCTGATATGAGAGATTCCTCAGAAATGCAGATATGAATGCTGATTAACAGAAAAGCTATCCTAAAATTGGGNCATATTCTGATATGAGAGATTCCTCAGAAATGCAGATATGAATGCTGATTAACAGAAAAGCTATCCTAAAATTGGGCCGCAAATACACCTAAAATGCAACGCCTGACGAGACAGTGTGTTCAATGTTTGTTACAAAATAAGACTTTATTCATTCACAAAACTACAATTTAAAAGGTAGATGTGTTACAATTAAAATTATTCCTCAGAACTGCATATATGAACACAGATTCCCATGAAAATTAGCATAAAAACGGGGTCGCGAATGGGCCTAGGTTGCAGCACCCGACGAAACAGTTTGTTAGAAAAATAAGACTCTATTCATAAGGATACTACTTCTTGCACGGCACAAAATCACGAGATTTTCAACAAATTTTACAGTTATTTGAAATTGCAAAATAAACTAATTCTTGGCAAAACAGGAAATAATCATGTAAGATTCACGTGTAAAGTAATAAAAGCATAGTTGATACGGGCGATCAATTGCAGTTGTTTGTGCCCAATCGATCGCTAGTCGGGATGACGTTCAATAGTATTGAATGAGATGTTAAAACCTTAAATGGTGTTTGCTTAGGTTATCGGAAAACGTGCTGATAGGATATTGATATGGCAATATAAGATACAAAGAGAGAATTTTATATTTTCATAACATTAAATTTGCAGTGTGCAAGTATTACAATACAATTATATAGTGTACGTGTGCCCTTAACATACAAAACCAACAGCAAGACACGTAAACAAGAACAATTGGTCCAGTGCAACTACAGTTTTGCAAACCTCAGTAACTAGCCTTTATGGCTAAAAATGTGAATTAAAACAACTTATCTAGTGTATATTTTTTATGTTCTTTAAACCTACATATTACGCACACAAAGTGAAGTAAATAAATTAAACTAGTTACGGTCTTTAAGGTTTTGCAGTCAAATTGTTGGGCTGATGCAAAATGTGGCATTCCCCAAAAAATGTTTGCTTCTCTCATTTGCAGTATAGTCATTTTTATGATTACATTTTTAAAAGTAGATTTATATTCTGTGTGGGAATCACACTTGTGATTTATGCCATTCCTTTTATTTTATAAATTCATGCCAACCATTTTTTATTGAACTGGTAAAATTTCAACCATTACAATAATACATTTACATAAAATCAAGCATTTAAATTTAATATTTAAAATTTATTCTACAAATACTTTATCGTTTGTAATATTGTATTACATTTAAAAATCACACAAATTTTCTATCAAATTTTACAAAAAAACTAGCTAAAAACATACCAAAATTTCATCAAAACTAAAGAATTACAGAAACATTTTCACAGAAAACACGTATGTTTATTTATTCATAAATGAAACAATGTTTTAAAAGGTAGGCATGTTCTGTTAAAATTATTCCTTCATACTGCAGATGTGAACACACAGTAACTTCAAAATGCTAATATTATCTTTATTATAAAACTTATTTTATTATGCAATAAAAGAGCTCGAGCTCAGAAACTTTTCAGTAGGTTCAATTAGGTTTGGTTTGAACTAAAAATCCCAGGATCACAGACTTCTAAGATTTAATTGGTTCAGCAAAATACAAATGTTGCTACAAACAAATAAAAATGTAGCAAAAAAAAAAATTTTTAATCTATTGATGGTAATCCCTATAAACTTACCAACACAATCAGTCTGTTCCAAAAAAAACATTATTTTTAAATATATACATAGTAATCATCCTGATAAACATACTATGTAATGGGCAGAGACTCAAAAAATTAAGTTGAGTCAACAAAGATTGATTCAATCATTCTAGTTTAGTATTTTTCCAGCAGACATTGAGTTACTAAATGTGCATGTCGATTCACAGTGCTTTTAAGTTATAAACAACAAATATTCGCACAATCACCTTTCATGTCTCGCAAATCAATAATTTTACATTGCCAAACCACTTAAGTTGCATGGGAATCAAAACAATAACTCGTCTTTGTGTTCGTGATGTTCAGTTGTGATAAAACCCGATGATACCCGGCAACGAGATTGTAAAGCGCTCGTATACAAAACTTAGATAGAAATAGAATAAATTTAATTGTATTAGTTTTCTCTTACAAAATTTTTTTTTGCCCGATGATAAAACAAAATTTGTTACCAATAAATAAAATACTATTTTAGGAAATTTATGAATATATTAAAACCCTATTCAAAATAAACCTTTTATGAAAATTTACGTTTAATACATAACATTCCATTTAGACAGTGTTGGAAGTGGACAGAAGTTGATAGCATAACCTCGTACGTGCGCCGGAACTGCATGACGACGAAGGTAAATGGAAGTGAATGAATAGGGATACTGTACACAATGTCAGAATAGGCGCGTTTAAGATTTTTATTGTTAGTGACCAGTATTGTATATACTCCACACAAAAACTTTTTAGTCTACTTTCTGAAGGAAAGAAAGGCTTATGAGATCACTTTCATGTCTGTGTGTGTATGCGCGTGTCCCTCCCCCTTCCCTTCAATTTTTAAACGTGTGAACTCAATTTCACCAAACTCGGTTCACATATAGTGCTAAGTAAGGACACCTGACTTTTATAGTTTTTGACCACGCCGAGCACTTACTTTCAAAATAGCAACTATTTTAAAATTTAGGGTGATGTCATATCTCAGAAACTATTCAACTGATTTTAACCACATTTTGTATGCTGACAGCTCAAGTTGTAAGCATTAAATTCAAAGATAAATATTGTAGGTCCACCAATTTGGAAGATAGCACCACATGAGAGGAGGGGGACGGTTGAAGAGAGGGTGATATAGAGGGGGAGGGAGAGAGACCAGACGCCTTTGAGATGATGTTCGTCCTTCGTGCCTGTGGCTCTGTCTAATGGAAGGGCAGTAAGGGTGGAGGTGGGGGGTTTGACGCACCACAAGCGACGCTATTCTCTCATCTAGTCTCGCCACAGCCGTGACTCCCTCCTAAGAAGAGTCGTTACACCGCACACGCCACAGCACGCCTAGAAGTCCAGGGTTGGCTTGTCCAGCTGTTGCCGCCTGCTGCGTCACAACCTGCTTCACATTACGTCTCCACTCTCTACCCCTCTAGTCTTCAGGCGCGTAAGGGGTACTCGCCGCCACCTTCGGCCATCTACGCCGGCTCACCGCTGCCACTCTCTCTACGTCTCTTCTCTCTGCATTTTCTCTTGCACCACACCCCACAACCCCCTGCATTTTCTCTCTCTCACCACACCCCGCAACCCCTGCGCTGGCCCTGTGTGCCACATATAAATAGGACTCACAGACCTCAGTTCAAGACTGTTTCGTGTCAGTCATCCGCAGAACGTCACTCTGCCCGAGAGTCAACAGACTTCAAGTCGCCACTGCCATTCGCAGCACTGTCGAGAGTTCTTCTCTGCATGACACCGCTTCGCTGCCTGCCAGCATGCCGAAGCCTGCCGCGCTTCCAGCTACCTCATAGCTCACCCGCAGTTGACTCGAGTGAGACTAGGTCAATTATCAGTTGGCAACCTAGGATCGGCTCTTCAGGCCCTAGTCAGAGTACAGGCTGGTTTGTGTGTGTTTAATGAGCAATCGATAAACTGACATAAATCTGACTTGGTTGAGTTGTCTCTTCCAGCCAGTATTCTATTCTTTCTTCACCTAGATCCCACTAGTTCCTGTTTTGTCACCACTCCTAGTATTACTCTTGCAGGGATAGTCACGAGCCGGAACCTCGTTCCCTACCTCACCCTTTGGGAACTGTCTTGAAGTGCAGCTTGGATAGCTCGTCTTCCTGGGCAACACAAGAGCACTTGTCATTTTGGACTATCGCCACTCCGGTATATGCCTGGGTCCGCCAGCGACGTCTTGCTCGCCAGGTCACTTGCCAGAAACAATAGGCCAACCCCTGAAAGGAGCCCCATTTCTACATAATGCTTGGGTTTGCCAGCGACGTCTCGCTCGCCAAGTAGCCATAATAACATATGCTGCTAAACCTGATACTGTAACCCTCAGTTTGGTACTTCGGTCTGCCAGCGACGTCTCGCTCACCAAGCCACTACACTGAAGGCCAGTAGTCCAGACTACCTACCCCACCCAACAGCCAGCACCTCACCCTCCAACAGGCTGTACCTACCCCTTTTTGGCCACCCACTATCTGCCTATCTGACCTGTCACCCCCCTTATGCCTCACCATAGGGCTGGGCAGGCAGCCAAGCAGGGACTGGTCCTGGCTGGAGTTGTTCATATGTCAACCAGGTATACACCTGGAAGGAGGAGGCTGCTCGCCAGAGAGGGTCTGCATCTAGCACATCCAGCTCAACCTGGAACCTCATGCAGTTTCTCCGCTGCCGCCGAAGAAGCCACCTACCTTCACTCGGCCCGCTAACATCACTAGAGTAGTCAGACCCCTTAACATCACACCCTCCTATACCCCTACCAGGGTACCCACTCGCCCATCGCTTGTAAGTGCACCTCCTGAGGCACAACGCACTATTATAAAAGTGGCCAAACCCAGCAACATCGGCCCCAAGATAAACCCAGTAAGAGTGGTGACCATTGCTTCACTGCCACCCCAGGGGAGGAGGGGGAGAAGAGCCTTGGCACCACCCACCAGCTGCCATACCCACTAAGGGTGCACGTTGAACTTTTCTGAAGCCCTGCTAAAGTTCTACTTCCAGGATATTCCTCCGCCTCATGCAAACAAAGCTTAACCGATTCTAGAAAATTAGGCTACACCAAAAGGACAATGCACACTGCATTTGCGCACACTCAGTGTAATAATATTTTGCATATGAACTATTTCTTACTGGGCATCACCAACACACCTATTTCGTCCCTGTTTTTATTTTTATTTATTTTAAGTGACCTATTATAACTTACGGATAAAATATATGTAAAGGTTCAGTTTAACCAAAAATAAGGTATCTTTTTAACAACACAAGTATAAAATGCTTGTGATTCGACATTTTAGGAAATCATCAAGAATGTCATACATGGTGTGATTTTTCAATGGTCTGATTTAAAAGTGTGAGGAAACTGACAATACAATCAACTCTCAACTGTGCAGCCCTTCACGGTTCCCGGAAAAACTATTGTTATCTCGAAGAGTCATTATTAGAATTTTGATCGCTCCCCAACACCTATTCTCAAAAATTTTACTTAAATCGTACTTATGCCACTTTTGAACAGCTCTAGCAGCAAAATTACACGTTATAGTAATCAAATATAGTCAAATCTCGATTGTAAGTGTTCTCAAGTTACTCAGGAATGGGCTGATCCGCTCTATGTGCTTGTATGCAAGATTGACTTTGTTTATACTTTAGTTGTTTTAAGCCCCCAAAATACAAAAACTGCATTTTAAACGTTAAGTCTATATTCAGTCATCTATAGCGCGAAAATAACACATTGTTTTTAAAAATTGTTAATTTATTTTAACGGTTAGGTGTTTCCAACAAAAATGATACCCTTAAAAAGCATATAGGACCTCCCCATGTTGCAAAAATTAAGTCTAATAATAGCGCACAACATAACTTTTTACGACTGCAAAGTCCAGTTTCAATGGCTTCTTAGCAAAAAAAAAAAAAAACCAAATTCTATACTAACAAACCATTAATTTATTTTAATAGGCAGAAGTTTCTAACAAAGTGGTATACCAGAAACTTACATAAACATTGTACGCTGCATAGGGTTTTGCACGAAATTCAGAGGATTTATTTCCAAATTGTTACTTAACAAAAAGCAACTTATTAAAGTTGCATTACATGGTTCCTACGACATTTGGGTGGAAGAAGGGTGGATGACGTGACATGGTAAGTATTGCTTCTCTCAGAGCCGTGTGCAGGGACGGACAGGAACAGGCAAGGCTGGCTGTCTCTGTCTCTCTCTTTCTTTGTGCGTGTGTGCACATGTGCATGCATGTGTATGCGCCCTGCGATAGATACCACAGGCGCTTGCCCGGCAACTGTTTCCTTTTTTTTTTCTCCCCTAGGAATTGGCAGCAGCTGCTCTGCTTATTGGCTGGCATGCAACGTATCCTCAGCAAGCACAAAGACAGTCTTTAATCTCGCACTAAAGAAAAGGTTTTCCTACCCAAATTTTGTTGTTCTGGCAGACGTATTGTCTTTAATATGAATCTTTAGAAGTGCTGATTAACTTGGAAGTATTTTTAGCATATTTCAATCGTTTAAGTTTAAAAAAAATGTTTTAAAAATTGATACATTAATAGCAACTAGTCTTTGAACAAGAAAAGTTTTGTGAATGTCGGTAATTAATAGGCAGCACAAAAATAAACAAAAGCAGTTTACATTTAAAAAATTTCACTGAATGTAACATTGCAATTTTTAGGGGTTATGTTTAACATTTGTTATANAAAGCAGTTTACATTTAAAAAATTTCACTGAATGTAACATTGCAATTTTTAGGGGTTATGTTTAACATTTGTTATATATAGATATTTTAATTATGTATGATTACAGAGTAATTGCTTTTGTTGTCACTTTTTTTAATATAATTTCCAAATTNTTATAGATATTTTAATTATGTATGATTACAGAGTAATTGCTTTTGTTGTCACTTTTTTTAATATAATTTCCAAATTACGTTTTATTATATCAGTTAACAGTATAATCTTTGATTATTTTAATAGTTTATTGACATAGAGATCATGTGCAAGTAATTTTCATTTGTTTCTAGACGGTATTCAGTATTAATATTTAATTTGCGTAATGTGTTGGAGAAGATGAACAAAAATAAAATAAAATGGTGATAATAATTTTGGCTTGCCAATTCTACATAAGTTTCTTCATATCTAATTATTTTGAAATGTTTCAAACGGAGGCCAACGTGATAATTGTACATTTGCGATTTATCTGAAATGTAACAAGAGTTTGTACTGTCTTCCAAATAGATAAATTAATCTTTCCCACGCCAGCCTTCTCTCCCTCTTTTCCTTGTCTCCCACTTCCTGTCACTAGGCTATTGTTTGTCATCCGACCATGGGAGGGGTATGATGGCACAAAAAAAAAAGACAGCTGACTACCATGTGCATGGAACACTACTACACAAAAACCAAACTGGTAGTGGTTGTTAAGCCATATTTTCTCTGATACTGTCTGGCNTGTGCATGGAACACTACTACACAAAAACCAAACTGGTAGTGGTTGTTAAGCCATATTTTCTCTGATACTGTCTGGCACACACTCCATCCGTCAGTTACCTGTGGCCAGATGTTATTGCATCATGTTATTCAGCCATGAATAATCTAAGCTTGATTTTTCAGTTAAAGAATTCTGAAATGTACATTATATACTGGTAAAAAAAAATTCTAAGACAGACTTAACAAAGTCTTAAACTGTCTGTAGATACTTGAAGAATGATTAAATGTCGAGAAACGGTTTGTTATCCCTCTCATTTTTTTCTCTTTCGTTATCACTCCTCTCCTTTCGCTCTTTCTGAACGACCCCTTCTGGTCACCATATCTCTGCAATGCACACTGTGAGTGGTCACTATTTTTGTCCTTTTCTACATCTCTGTTGCCAGTGTTTCTCTTCAGCGTTTCAGCAATACACAGCAAAATGGCATGTAAGAAAATAGAAACCATACAGCGGCTCAGCAATTTGATGTGGCAGNTGTGCATGGAACACTACTACACAAAAACCAAACTGGTAGTGGTTGTTAAGCCATATTTTCTCTGATACTGTCTGGCGCACACACTCCATCCGTCAGTTACCTGTGGCCAGATGTTATCGCATCATGTTATTCAGCCATGAATAATCGAAGCTTGATTTTTCAGTTAAAGAATTGTGAAATGTACATTATATACTGGTAAAAAAAAATTCTAGGAAAGACTTAACTAAGTCTTAAACTGTCTGTAGATACTTGAAGAATGATAAAATGTCGAGAAACGGTTTGTTATCCCTCTCATTTTTTTCTCTTTCGTTATCACTCCTCTCCTTTCGCTCTTTCTGAACGACCCCTTCTGGTCACCATATCTCTGCAATGCACACTGTGAGTGGTCACTATTTTTGTCCTTTTCTACATCTCTGTTTCCAGTGTTTCAGCAATACACAGCAAAATGGCATGTAAGAAAATAGAAACCATACAGCGGCTCAGCAATTTGATGTGGCAGAAACTAATGTCAGTGGGCGGTGGAAGCAACGGGAAAGTTGATTTTTACATCTGGACTCGATTGTAAGGAGCAAAGGTGCAGCACTACTTTTTTTTGGGATGACTGGATTGCCACATTTCAGCACGCCACTCCTTAAAAGAGAAAGATAAAATAGAAAACAGCCCAGCCCAGTGGATATCATAAAAGAGAAGGCAAATAAAAAAGGGAAGCCGCCCACCCCAGCTGCTGGCATTCTTTTAATTACCTTCACGTTACTGCGGTACAGAGCACCACATGCAAATGTAATCAAAAAAATATTTCTCACATACTTAACACGACACCACAAATTGTTAATGCAGTTTCATTCAAGAATTTTTTTTTCCCTGAAAATATATATACACGAGTATATTGTAACATCGCAGTCGTCAGAACTGGCGACTGGAAATTACAGCTCGGGTTTGCTCAATCGGTAGAAACATAAAACTGTAAAGGCGTCATGTCTTGGTTTAGTTACTGTAATTAATTGTAATATTACAAAGAAACGGCTCGCACACAAGCTTCAAGTATGCAGAGTCCCGAACAGTCAGTTTCACCAGACAAACAAGTACAGAGCAGCGCCACAGTAGTTTATTTATTAATCACGTAATTTAAAACTTTCATCGCAAGATGAAATTACACATACAGGAGGGACGTCAGATCCCTCCTGGCACCCTAGCGACCTCTCACACCGGCAGAGAAATAATTGAGCAGGATAAAGTTTGCCGGTGAGAGGGATATTTCCCACCTCGACGCGTCTTCCGCGAGTGCTGGTTGTCTACTGTTCTGCTCTGCGCTGTTATGCTCTGTTCTGCTAGCGGGCGGTAACAACACACGGTATAAGTCGCCCCGTGTCTACCCCCACTTCTTGCCCCTGGGTGCCAAAAACGTGACCAAATAAGGGCTTGGCGTGGGCCAGAATACCTCTCCCCACGCCATGCCGAACTGCGCAGTACTAAAAATATAATCAAACTTCTAGAAGGAAAAAATGTCTACTGCAGTTGGAAAGCTTCTATCTACTAATGCTGACGCAAACAAATACTAAGATTTATGAAAAAGCAAATGTACGACAGATAAACATAACTACCACGGATTTAACTTCGAATCCTGATAAAATATTATAAAGCCTCAAAAGAAAATGAACCAAGTATCCCAATAATTATTATTACTGCATCATTACAATATACAGTATTTTTAATTTCCCTGAAATAGTCTTTGCATTGTATTTTTGCTTCTTCCGCTCATATTATTTCAAATGTAAAGAAAAAAAAACTAAATCATTACATGAAAATCTATTTTGACACAAACTTCTGTGCCCCTTATTCTTTCACTTTTCCTGTAAACATCAAGTTTGGGTTAACAAAATAAGGGCAGGAAGGTAAACAAGACAGGAAAGGACACATTGCGGGAGTTCTTTGTCTGCGGACCGGTGGANACTGTTGTTCAACGCAGCTACTGCCTGGCAGCCGGTACACAAAGGCAGCCACTGCTGGCCTGATGCATGTAAGGCAGTCACTTGCAATGCTTAGTTTCTTACACAGCAAGAATATAATCAATGCTTTGTTTATAAATTATCAAAATTTTACATACACTTTGAATTACATTTTGTGCGGAATTTACAATTAACCAAACTCCAAAGCATGTAAAATCTAAAATCCCATTCTTATGTTTGTGGGCTACCAACTTTGATTTACATAGAATTTGAACTAACCAAATTCGAATTACAAGGTTTTAGTGTATTACAATGCTCGAGAAGAGAATCGTAACCATTGGTGGCCACAATGGCCACAATAACTGAACAAACATATTTTTCTACTCAATTCCCTTAAATTTTCTATTTTTTTCAACCAAATTTTTTACAGTTCCTGAGAAAAGGGTCATTACTTCAAGGGGTCACTATTCCTGGGGTCGCAAAATCGAGAGTTGAACATAGGCTATAGAGGGGCAGGCGTTATACCAGTGTACATAAGTACACTTTTACATTTATGGTGCAAACTCAATTTTAACTTGTAAATTTTATAGTGAACTCGACTTGACTTGACTCGACTCATAGCTGTAAAAATCAAACTCACCCATCACTAGTATAATGTGAACCTTTACACTCCATTGACTGTGCTGATGAACACTGATGGATACAATTTTATTTTTGGAAACTGGCAGTTTCTTAACCTTAATTACATTACCATCTACGGATTAATTAACACACAACACATTATTTGTAAACATTTTAGCATGCAATGAAATACTTGGTTATTGTAAATAGTCTAATAATGTTGTTAATGTACCGTATGTAATAATGAAACAATAATGTAATAATGAAACAATATTCATTTTAATGAAAAAGAAATCCATTTTAATGCTTATATTTACATCTGTCCTTTAAAAGTTGTTCATTGTAATGAAGTAACGAAATGTTCATTAAATTGGGGGTGCACTTATGTGGTATGGTGATTCATGAATTTTCAAAATTGTGACAATGAGAGGTAAGTGTCTCTAGTCTACCATTGCAACACTTGTCATTCATGCTGTACTCATGAAAGCCAGCAAGATACTGTTGACTCTGTAGGTATTTATTAGCATTTAACAGTATATGCTGACACTGCAGATACACATGCTCTTAGTGCATTCCAGGGCCAATATTTAAAAAGTTCACTTTAATATAATTTTTCTAAGTACAGTTAATTCTTGATTCTAAGAACAATGGAACAATGACTCTCTTGAAATAAGAACCCTTTTGTGGGGAACCATACAACAATTTTCTAATAACCCTCTCGAAATAATGACTTTTCCTGGGAACCGTGAAGGGTCTTAGAAACATGATATGACTGTAACTGATTTTGATGTCAGTACCTGGAACTGACAATTATCAGAAATCTAAGGTTCAAACCCATCTGTACTAAATACAAAAATAAATGAATGTGTATACGACACCTCTAAGGCACCTCTAAAAATGTCTCGCAAGTTTAAAAGAATAAATCACACTTATACAGTATATACATTTTATTACCTGCTTGAGAAACTGTTTGGCATCATTGAGAGTTGATGCTCCATATATCACTTTCTTGCTGGCTGCACTACTAGCTTTTCCCTGCAATCAAACAACACATTTTCCTGAATACATTCAAATGCTCATATTACTTAAAAGCCTCTTAAACAAAGAACAATATATGTGGAATGAAATTGACACAGAGAGCAGCTAGCTGCTTAAGCATTTGAAAATGAAGTAAAGATGCAACAAAAAAATCACACAACTATAATTTTTAACCAATACTACTAGGTACTGTGTTTATTTAAATAAAACTAATATGGCTGGATTATAAAGTTGGATAAACTCGCCTAAAATTAACAAAGCTCAGAAACTGCCATTTTGTAGTGTTATTCTCATGTATTCATAAGCACCAGTAAGAAGCGTATAGATCAGGTCTGCAGTTTTTACAGATTTATGGATTAACAGACTTTTGATCACAAACGTAAGGTTGAAGTCATAGATATGGATGTAATATGTATTTTCACTGTACAATAAACACCTAAGTAGTGATTTTACTCCAAAAATTCTGCTATTTAACTAATAACTAATCTTGGTTGAGTTGAGATATTTGAGCAGCTCTAAACGAGGTCTTGAGAGCCGATGAGGGTGAAATGAGGTGAGAATGGAGCAGCACCGGACTGCAAGGGCGGGGGAAACGGGTGATCCTCGAGAAAACCCACCGACCAGCAGCATTGTCCGGCACGATTCCCACTTGTGAAAATCTGGAGTGACCCGGTCGGGGATTGAACCGGTTTGCCTTGGTGCGAGGCAAGCAGGCTAACTGCTCAGCTACTGCAACCCCTTATAATCTTAGTAATTTTCAAAAATGGTTTTACTTCAAATAATTTAGAACACCAGCAAGATAGCTTATTAACTGTCCGGACTGTGCGTTCATTCTCCAGAGTTGTGTTAACGTGCTGTCGTCGTGACATTTTTAAATGACGAAAGTTGCAGAAAGTTTATGGGAAACAAAACAAATAATACTCTTTGCTACCTTTGCTGCATAAAATATGAATAAATATGCCTAACAAGCAGAGAGTTGCTAAATGTAATATGTATTTATAACATATATTATGTAATTAATTTTGTAAAATTCAGTGGTGATTGATTTGGAGCATTCTATTAGACTGGCAATTTTATTCTCAAATGATGCATACACCTATTCTGTTAAAATAATTTAACTTATCATACAGATAAGATGGGTGGGGCAAAACAGGTAGCAAATGCAACTGGTGCCAAGTGCTCCAGAGCATATTGTCAATTGTTACAGAGTATAAAATTAAATATGAGGATGTTGTGGCTGTTTAACAGATTCTGCATGTTACATGATGAAATGTGTTGAATCAATTAAGATTTTATTTTCAGTTAATATGGCACACATTCAGTGCTGTGCTCGTAAGCTCAAGATTATAGCAAGCTTGTGGAGCACTACTTTAACTGAATTAAACTTGTGTGTACAGAATGTGAAAATCTGCATTTACGAACACATGTAAATGCAAAATGCACAACAGAACCAGGCAAACCAAAACTACTTCCTTCCCCAGTTATGTTGACGTGTGATGGGTACAGAGGGTAGGAATTATGCTGTATTCACCCCCTGAGAAATACCCCCGGGGAAGTCCCGAGGTATAAGGATACGCTGGGAAGAACCAAAGCGAGAGAAAAACCGGGAAAGTCCTGAAAATTAGCTGATATAAGCCCTCTACGAAATAATCAAGGGAACCCCCGCCGAGATTAGTGCCGACCCAGCTGCCAGGAACCCCTGAGACGCTTGCAGCACCCCTCCCTCCGCCTAGTTTGGAGCGCGCGAGCCGCTGACGAGACACAAAATCCTATACAAAAACACGCGAGGTACACAGGGGCTTTCCCGATTTCTCTCTGAAAGAATCTGCTGACAGCCAATTTGAATATATCGGGAGGCGGGTTAAATTCAGGAGCAGCGAAGAAACGAGGTCAGTTGTCATCGGCAGTTGTCGTCAGTCAGTTGTGGTCCAGCAGTCGTGGACGAGGAGTTGTTCGGCAGCCGCGATGCGAGCCAGAGAAGGCAGTTAGGCGAGAGGCAGTCGTATCACCGGGCCGGAGTTCGGGCCCGGCCCAGGCAGTAATGTACAATCAGTTGTTCGCAGTCAGTTGTTCAACCGAGACGGGAGTTGTTCGGCGGTACAGCCGCGAGACGAGATAGATGCAGTCGAAACGGGAGAAGCCGAATCAGACACGGGAGTAATCAGTTGTGTGACGAGAACAGTGCCGAGAATATGAGTAAATTCCCGGAAACAAGTGGCAGCGCCATTCCGCGAGGCGGACATTCCCCGAGAAGACGTAGACGTGCGCCGTATGGCCACGAGGCGAGCAGTCAGTTAGTCAGTCAGTCAGTCAATAGTAACATCACCGAGGAGAGAACCCAGGAACAGCCGAAACTTCATGTGTAAATTCCAGAGACAAACCCAGTAAAAGTACCGAGAACTTATGAGTTCATTTCCGAAAAGTAGTGGCAGTTTCTGCGGTGAGGAATGCAGAAACGTGATAGCCGGAAGCAGGACGAGGAGGACGCACTCTCCAACCAGAAACGCCAGCCGGGGTCGCAGGGAAAGTACAAGTCACGGGAAAACCAATCCCGGACTTCAGAGAGAGACCGTCAAAGCTGCAGGAAAAAGGCAACTTAGTACAGCACGCCAACTAGAGCCAGTCCGAGGGCCTGAACGAGGACCACCCAACTCACCATGCCTCAGCTACCAACAAAGACAACTCACCAAAAGCCGCAGTCACAGATAAGTAGAGAAACGTCTCCCTTCAACAACCTTCCCCGATGCATAGTATTCAGCCCACCAGCCCTTCAGGCTTACGACTAGAGGGGGGGCTCAGTCTCGCCAGTGTGTGTAAATAACTATGTGACCTTCAGACCAATAAATACTGATGTGTTAAATAACGGAAAATACGAGCATTTGTTTACCCATAAAGCAACAACCTCCGGTGCCCTTAGTCTGCACCTAAATAATTTAACTATATGAACTACTGGTCGCCATCCTGTATAACTCAGGTGGCCTAGTAGCGACAATTTCTGATGGAATTTGTGGTTCATTTCAGTCCAGTGTGTGTATGAATACATTGATGATTTGATCAAGTTTTTATATCATGTTGAAGGGGGTGGCAGTTTTGTGGATTATTTCCAGAACATAACTACACAACAAGTATACAAAATTAAATGCTTATTACAGTTTCTTCTACAGCATGGTTCATGTTTGATTGATAGCATTGTTATTCTTGAGAGCTCTACATACCCATTCATTCATAAACTTTACTCCAAGCTGAGACTTGCACAATTAATTTTTGCTAGCTAGTAGGGTACCTTCGGATCAAAAACTAGAGACATTGTTAAAAGTGGATCATCTGCTGTTAGGAAATTTACCACACAGGAAACAGCTAAAATCTGCTTGTTTGCAGTGTCACATAAAGTTAACAAGTTTGTTGGGTAAGGACACAGTTTGTGTCTTATTAAAATCAATATCCAAACTTTTCGACACTAGAAACATTTCCACAAATCCTTGTTGATGACAGCTTGTATTCACTTGCAAAGAAAATTTCCATTTTGAGTAATGTTCCACAGGTTTCACTGCTTTCCAAAATCAAGTTTTAACTGTGCTCAAGAAATAAAGTGAAGTTGACTGTGGAAGAGCACAGCAACTTTGTTGAACAAGTAACTGCAGCTGAGTGGATTCCACAGTCAAATGTTGTTAGTGAGAGGACATTTTTTGCCTGTGGACAGATTTTAACTGACTTTAGATATTATTTAAAACAAGAAAATCTCCTTATCATGCTATAAAAATATTTTTTCAAAGAAATAAGTGTTTCCTATTTTGTGCAACAAAAAGTTCCTGTATACTTGTTAAAGTTAAGTATCCAAGGTTTTTATCGAGTGGGTCAGTATTGTATGAATATATTCTATTTGAGTTTCTGTACAGCAAAAAATGATTCTGTTGTGTCCTTGTTTATCATATGGCCTTAATAATATTTTGCTGTATTTTATAAAACACCAAAGGTGTAAATTTGTTTTATTGAAATATTATTTGCTACATACTCAAATATTGATGTTCTATTTTTTTTGCACATACAACTAACTGCCTATGATGTGACCTGTGATATTTAGAGTTGTCTTTGTATTTAAAGAGATTTATTGAGAAATTTTGTTTTTTATTCATTGATATTTTGCACTGTATTCTGAGTTTTGTATGGCGATATTTAGCACCCCTTTCAAGCTATTGAAATACCAACTACTGTTAATTTTATTTAGTCTCCTGTGTCACTAATTATGCCTGTCCAAGGCCAAGATTCATGGGAGCAATACGGTTGGTCTAGGTATGTAAATCACATGCCACACCACCTCTGCGCACAAGCTGCTGAACTGGTGTGCAGTCTTTACATCAGCAACTGTTGTGATTTTATGGTGTAATAATAAAAATACATGTGTGCTCTATAGACTGTATTACTTTAAATTTTAAAAATCCCAGTTTTCACCATTTCCAGTTTAAAAAAAATTATATAGAAACTAGGTCTTGGGACGTGAAAAGGTACCACAAAAATTTATGCAACAGTTTTAAAATTTATTTTATTTAAACTTAGCACACTATTAGTTGCCTGATAGCAGCAGCTTAAGCATTAGCAGGAAAGTTAAAAAAGAAATTGATGGTGAATCTTTAGTGACGGTGCTACTAGAGGGAAAAAAATACAACGTTAGCAAAACGTAGGTACGGGTCTGGGCAAAAAAACCAATCAATTTCCATCACTATCTCCCAAATAGATACTGTCTGTAAGTGAATCATTCCCTTCCCTCTTCCATTTGACAGCTGCCAAAGCATTTCCCTCTCCCCAACTATCCGTGCTCCCCACTTCATGGATATTGACAGCAGCTCAGAGGATAGGGATAGTGGCATCCCACTTCTGCAAAAAAAAAAAAAAAAAAAAAAAAAAACAGTGTGGCAACTACCTGCATGGAACAACCACCACACACTGTCCCTACTGGCAGTAGTAGTTGAGCCACTCTTTCTCTGATGCCATTTCAAAAATTCCTGCATTAGTTACCTAGCCAGATGTTATCTTTTAAGATGCACATGGGCCTGAGATTTTATTTTTTCACATTTGAGGCACAGCAATAGAGGTGACAATAACACGGGTGCCCAGCACCCCATTACTTATATGGGCAAGGTGTTGAAATGGCAGGCAATGCTTCTGCCGTCACACTTCCCTATGCAAATTAGATCTGTATCACAAGGACTTTATTACAAGCAATGAAAGCACACAGATGTAATTATTACTGCACAGTTTTACTTTTCTCATACCGCTTAAGAACACCATGTAAGTAAGCTTGAAAATGTATAGCTTGTGGGCGGTGTCTTTTGTCGTCGGACCATTGGAACGAAGACCACTGAAGATGGGTGTATTTTTTTTTACCATTTTCACTATTATGCATGATACTTCCTACCACTATTATTTTTTCGACTTTGCCTCATTCACGTGCGCGCCACGTGCTCTGGAAGAAGGTTGAACCCCATCTGGCCGCCTTCTAGGCCAAGTGTTAGCATCACCCCTTGGGAAACGCAGATACTGAGGGGCCCAACTGCGATAAAAGGAAGTCACATCACCACCTCCGCTTATTCAAATCTGCAGAAAAGAAGCCAGCCCGTGGCGCCCACATAGCCGCCAAGAAATCCCTGCTGCTACACCACCTGAGAGATGGCAAGCAGAGTCGCCACCCTATCCGAGCTCGAAGGGTGACAACCGAAAATGACCAAAGCGCCCGATACACGAAGGAGCCCCCCAGTTCAGGGTATATATCGTCTGACGCCCGACCAGAACGCCAGTTGTATCGTAGCTCATGTTAGCACGAGTCGTGATAACTCTCTACCTTCAGCCACAGTCCTCCTTACGACTCTCCCGAGACAGTCTAGAGTTTCTACAGCATAAAGCCTCTGATGCCTTCACCGGTGCAGCCGAAGACTGGTCACTACCCCTGCTGACACTTGCAGTCAAGTTCACCACACCCGACACGCACACCACACGTGGTGCCCCCAAGTCCCTTTCAGGACTAACAGCCGCAGTTAGGGTTGAGTGTTTTCACAGCTACCTAGGTGTCGCTCTCATCCACTCTTCAAGCCAGGCTCTTCCAGCTGACAGGCCTCTTCACCTGTCTTGCCCTTTAATCCATTCCGTTGATTACCCAGTGTGTGTTTAGGAGAGGAAATATTATGGGTTACCGTGTTATATTATTCGTAGAATAAAACACGTATTCCAGCTTACTTTTGTTTCCTTGCTCTAGAGTGAATGTGTACTCTTCCCCAACCTGGTAAGTGTCATCCCGTAACGGAGCGGCAGGGAACCGTGTATTTGGCTACTGTTTTACCGACCTAGAGTAGCACTGCGAGCAGCCCCTAACCGGGACTGCACATACGTCGCACGCACTACAGATTCTATGGCCACCCATACTGTGAACCAGGTACCCTGGTGCTTGGGACATACATGTGGTAGAGCCACAATCACTAGAAAGAGACACGACGAGGCCTCTGGGCCACCCAAGTCAGCTAATCCACTCCCTCCAGAGCGTATAAACTTGCCGGAGGGGGTGTCAGACCTTACCCAGGCACTTCTGGTATACGTGATAGCTAGGGGATTCTTGCCTGCCGCCCTCCTAAGTGGTGCACACTAGAACCTTCCAGCTCATGCCGTTTGCCATCAGACAAGGAAGCAGGCAGAACGCCAGGAAGATAGCTGCTGTCCTCGTTACTAACCATCCCCTTTGCATTCAACCTACACCAGCCCTCAGCTGTTCGACCATGCAGGTAAGAGCACAGGTCATCCACCAACTAGTAAAGCCTCACATCACTACTCCCTTTCACCAACCTCTTTAGCCTCCTTATTAGGATCCCCAGAGCTGCCCATCCTGCAGTGGAATTGCTGCGCCACAGCACTCCAATACCTCTAGGGGTAGAACCAGAAGCAAACCAGCCCACCACACCATCGGCACCAACGCCGACGACAGCCAGCCCCATTTCTGCCAGCAAGTCTGATCAACTGCCACAGGACCTGATATGGGGTACTACCCCAGCCAACCAGCTACTGCTGAAGCCAGCACCACGACAGCAGACCAATCAGAAACCGTAACTGCCCCAGGGAGTACGCAGCAGTGGTAAGCCAGCGATAGCCCTTGCCCCAAGCATCCGGAGGCAGCACTTCACAACCACAGATTTCAAGCTCAGCAGGCGGCCTACCCGCCCTACCCTCTTCAAGGGACCAGTGAGAGGTGTTCAGTAGAGCCCGCCCTGAGTCTGTGCACATGACTTAACGCAAAACAAAAACCTCTTGGCTGACGCCCCGCTTCCCTGGCCGTCACGCGCCAACGATAAAAACAAAACCATATGGGTTTAGATAATTGGTTTTTATATTTTCTGGCAAAAATTTGTATTCTCAGGATATTTATTTACTGAGATGTGTGTAAGCATGGAAACAATGAATGTACAGAAAAATGTCTAGACTGCCAACTAACTTTTGAGTCAGCAGAAAACCACTTAAACAAGTTATCATTCAGGTCAGAATATGTAGCGTTACAAATCCTTTTTATTTTTTTAACCTATGCCCTTTCACTAACTTGATTTTCAACTGAACCAATAGCATGGAAAGTAGGATACCAAATGCTTGTGTAATATAAAAAAAACAAAAAACCAAAGTGCCACACAAAAATGCCATTCTTTTGTTTTTCCCATAAAAAAACTTGGGTTTAAAAAAGTGATAAATGAAGCAGAAAAGGGCAGCGAGACTGCGAGATTTCTTGGCCTGTAGACTTTGGAGGATGACAGATCCAGTTCTGTGCGACCAGCTGACTTTCCTGCTGCAGACAGACATGCATATGATAGGAGATCGCGTGCAAACGAATGCTCTGTTGCAGGATGCTGACTGATGCACATACCTATGGTGGCCATTTGCAATGCTAGTAATTTTGTCACACAACAAGAATATAATTACTAAAGTGTTGATAAATTATGTAAATTTTACAAACAATTTGGCAAAATTTTACTTTGAACTATGTATTATGCAGAATATTGAATTAACCAAACTGCAAAGCATATAAAATCCCACTCTTATGTCCAGGAACTAACAAAAACTTTGATTTACATAGAATTAGAACTAACAGAATTAGAATTAACTAGGTTTAACTGTACAGCTAATTTGACACCATATTTGCAACAAGTTCACCCGTTAATTAATTTTATTACATATTTTATTGGAGATCGCAGCCCTTTCATTTATTCCTACAAGTACTTATGGTTAAAATAATTTGTTAAAAATCTTTGAATGGTTTCAAATGTTTGGTTTTGTGCACAATAACATTTTACAACGCAGTGAAACAAATGTTTTTTGTGAACTTTCCCACACTTGTAAAGCCAGTATTTACGAGACAAGATGAACTATAAAACCTTGCATCTTGATGCATGATTCTTCATATATAATACAATATTCTTTTCAACTTTGCATCATCACTTGCACTTCACGTGCCCCCGAAGGAGTTGAACCCTGACTGGCCACCGCCAAGGCCAGTGCCTACGTATTGAAAGGAAGTCACATCATCGCCCACGCCGCTTGTGAACCTGCTAAGAAGCCGCAGCAGGCATGCAAGCATTTGGCAGATACTGCCCACACAGCTGCCCAAACCACCCTGCCGCCACCCTGCCAATAGATGGTAGCAGTGTTGTTGCCTGGCCCAAACCTGAGGGGGTGGCGGCCAAAGATTATTAAAGTGCTCAAGACACGAAGGAATCCCCCAGCCCGCAGGAATATAATGCAGTGCGCCCGGAAAAAATGCCAGTTGTTCACGTAGCTGGCCTTAGCACCAGTTGTGCTAAGGCTTCTACTACACAGCCACAGTTCTCCCAGGACTCTAACAAGAGCTTCCAGAGTTCTACTAGTTCTTCTTCAACTACGCCTTTTCTACCAGTGCAGGGAGCCGTGGTGGCTGAGCGGTTAGCCCACTCGCCTCCCACCGATGCAAACTGGGTTTAATCCCCGGCCGGGCCACTCCAGGATTTTCGCAAGTGGGAATCGTGTTGGACGATGCTGCTGGTCGGCAGGTATTCTCGGGGATCTCCCATTTATTCCGCCCTTTCATTCCGGCACTCTTTCATACTCACCTCAATCACCCTCATCAGCTCTCAAGACCTCGCTGTTAAGAGCTGCCCAAATCTCTTCACTCACTCACTCAACCAGTGCAGCCGAAGAGTCATCGCTACCCATTGTAATGATGCAATATGCTTAATTTTTCGGGACACGAGTGTAAATTCTTTCGTGTGTATTTAGCTTTGGAAAGCCTTGTAATATTTTATCAAGTTTCAAGTAAAGCCGCGGTGGCTAGTTTCCCGTGTTTGTTGGTCGAGCAGACGTGTGCGGACATCTGCTGTTTACGTCCGTTTACCGTCTAGTTTCGAAAGGTTTTCGAAAGTTGTTGTTTTGGTTATGTGGCTGCGACGTGACGCAGTTGCGAGTACAACAACATGTTGTGAGCGCGAGACACAGCGTAGTTTGGATGACGCTACTGGCATCGCCGGAGGCCTTGCGCTTATCTTAGGAAAAGGGGGGATAGGCCTGCCTAATATATACTGGTGGTGCCTATCGCCTAAGAAAGAAAGTCACCAACCGTCGAAGAAGGCGCATCGGGCGTGAGAAGACGCGTTAGGCGTGAAGAATTTCACCCACACCGGCAAGCACCCGTGACCGTAAGATCTTTTGTTCGCATTTCTTTTTCAATTTAACGTCACTTAAATTCTATCAACTTATTTCCGCCGGTGTGGGGGGTCGTTAGGGTGCCAGGAGGGAACAAACATCCCTCCTGCCTTCGGAACTTAAGTCTTGCGATGCAAGTTAAGACATTAACAAACTGTAAACTACTGTGGCGCTGTTTTCTGCACTGGGATAACTAATTGTGAAAGTTCGTACTCTGCAAACTGGAAAGTCGTCTGTGCAGCACTGTGAAACTTCAATGATAAATAAAGTATAAAGCAAACTAATCTGGAACTTCTTCTTTTTACTTAATCGGTGTTACCTGGAACTGAGTCTCGTATTCTACCTATGAGCAAGCTGTGGCAACAAGTAATACTTCCGCAACGTTACAATATGGCGCCTACCTGTGAGGCGGTAATATTATAGAGACGGAACTTTACACCATGACACTTGCCATTAAGAATCACCACATCCTACACGTACATCAGACGTGGTGCCCCGGATCCCTTCAGGACTACAATCCAAAATTTGGGTACAGTTGTTTTCACAGCTGCTTAATTGTTTGCTCTCATACACTCTTCAAGCCGACAAGCCCCTTCACCGCTTGCTCTAAAACAAAGTCTGTTGAACACATAGCGAGTGTAAAGGTAGGAGGTAGTACGGGTCACCGCGTTCTATTCTTGAGAGAATAAAACACGTATTCTATCTAACTTCTGTCTTTCCTTGCTCTGAAGTGAACGTGTGCCTTTTCCCCAACCTGGTAAGCGTCACCCTAGAAGGGAGCGGCAGGGGACAGTGGATTGACAACAGTTTCCGACATAAAGTAGGACTGCGGGCAGCCCCCAACCAGGACTGCACGTACATCGCACACACAACAAAGTAGAAGGCCACCCATACTGTGGACCAGGTACGTGAAGGTACCTGGTGTGCACGTACAGTAGAGCCCCAATCACTAGAAAGACACATGACGAAGCATCTGAGCCAACTAAGTCAGCTAACCCATTCCCTCCAGAGTGTATAAACTCGCTGGAGGGGGTGCCAGGTCTGACGAGGCTTGACCCAGGAACTTCTGGAGTACAATTTAGCTAGGGGTTTGTTGCCTGCCGCACTCTACAGGATGAACCGTAGCACCTTTCCTGTCCATGGCGTTCGCTCACCAATGAGGGAGCAGGAGGAATGCACGGATGACAGCTGCTATTCTTGCATCTAGCAACCCCCTAAGTAATCAATGCATACCAGCCCTCAGCTGTATATCTCCCTGAGAGAGAGAGAGCACAAGCCGCCAGACACTTAGTGGAGCCTCACTCCATTACCCTCCTCGCCAACCTCTTTAGCCCACCAATTAGGGTTCCCGGAGCTGCCCATCCAGCCATTGAATTACTCCGCCAGTGGTACACTCTCCTCCTAGGTGTGATTCCATTCGACCAGCAGGCCACCAGTGGGACTCCAGCACCAGCCAACCACGTTCCGCGGCCAGCCAGCCGGCACCTCAACCACTGACAGGCGACATTCGAGCCAGCCTGCTCAGTCGCCCACTCCAGCTGGAGCCTAAGACAGCAGCCCTGAGCCAGTGACTGCCTAAGAGAAACGACGCCAGTGGTAAGCCAGTCAAACCACGTTTGCCAAATGCCCTGAGGCAACACCTCGCCCTCACAGACTTTGTGCCCATTAGATGCCAGACTTTATATAAAGGACCTGTGCGAGGTTGAGAAGCCATCATCCAGACGCCTCCACAGTAGAGTCCACCCCCTACCTGCGCAACTGACTTGCACAGAAACAAAAGCACCTTACATTGATGCGACGTCCCATTCCCTAGAGGGTCATGCGTCAATCTGTTTATGTATCCATATTGACTTGTTTTTAATACATGAAAAAGTTTATTCGTAGATTAATTTCTGGACTGTAAAACAACTGTTGTTCTGATACAGTTATTACATACCGGTATCTAATATAAAAAAAAAAATTGAAGGTATTACATTATAAAGAGGACACTGAATACAGAAGTATTCACAGGACAGTATTTGTGCAAAAAGAGGGGAAGAGGGAGAGACGTACCCACGCACGCACACAGGCATGCACACAAAGTCAGACAAACACAACAAACACATTTTCCACACAGATGCGTGGTCACAACGATATGCTGGCTAGGCCAGCTCCATCTTCATCAAGTGGCGAGTGGTGGCACACTGCAGTCTATTGAGCAGTGCTTGGCAAACAGTGAACTTAGCGACTACGAGGTGAACTCGGGTGAAGCAGGAAATTTAAAATGTGTTGCCAATTCCCAGTGTCATGGTTCTGCACTATTATTAAAAGGTGGTAGGGTCCTCACCATTCTGGTTGTATAACATGAGTCAAAGTTATAGTTGTGAGATGCTGCAACTAGCTTCTCCTATAAATTTACATTCACCCTAGCTATGGCTTGTTTGGTGTTCGCTCTGTGGCCATTCACTTAAGTGAAATAAAAACCCATTGTTCTGTATAGACTTTAGTCAAGAGTATAACAATTAATAAACAACGAATAGAGTTGTTGGAAAATAGTTTTAACTTAATGGATACTATAAAATGCTAAAAGCATGCTTTCTAGCTACAAATAGCTATAACCTCCAAAATCTGTGAATTTAATTAAAAAGAGGGTTAATAAAAATTATGATTTAAAAAAAAATCAAAATAATCGGATTTATTTGATTTAAATAAGATTTTTTTTTATTTATTTACATATTTCCATCTTTTTTCATTTTGAAGTCAGTTATTATTTTAAAAAACATCTCTTTGTTTATTTTAATTTATAAAATAAAAAAGAATCAATATTGCAGTTCTTCTAAAATTATCAATATTAATCACATTCAAACAAAAAATTAACAATGAAAAATTAAGAAAATCAACGACAAAATTGACAAAATCCATTTGACTGGTTAAATAATAATTTTTCCCATTCAGGTTCTTTAAAAGGAAAACTAATTTGGCTGCATTCTCGGTGCCTAACCTATTTCTTATTTTGGTATGCACCAAATTAAACGTTGAAAATATTCTTTCCACCCCAGCGGAAGATGCAACAGCACTTAGCAGTTGCTTTATTATCTGTAATTCTGCTTCAGTTATACATTTTTTCATGTTGTGGATTGCTAACCACCAATCAGTAGGGGCGGTTTTCTGTATGACTTGTTCATCAACTAATACTCCAATAAAAGGCTCAACTTTTGCATTTAAATGAATAATACTATTCATCAAACTAGTTCCTGTCTCTCCATAGCTTTCTCGCAAAAATTGTAAGGCCGCATCACTTTCGTCGCTTGACAACTTTTCTTGGGGTGGTTTCGGATTCATCATGTAAGCGAGATAGTGAGCCGGTGTCATCGTTTGGCGATAACGTTTCATGACAATCTTCATTTGAATCATATGTAGTTCCTCCTCTAGTTGGTCAATTAATTCCTTCCCGATAAGTACGCTATCTGAAATGGTGCACTTATCGCTCTGAATCTTGTCCAGAGCTTTGGCTATTGGCTCTAGTCGTGCAATTAGACCTTCTGCATTTCTTTTAATACTCATAGTTTGTATGAGGTTTCTAATGTCAGAGCTAATTTCCTCTTTATTTTCATCTGCTATTTGCATCAAAATCGGCCAGTTTTTAACATAGCTCTTTAGTGAATCACACATTGTGTTCCATCTTACTTCTTGTGGCATTACTAAACTATTCGCCCTGGTGAGTGAATATTTTGCATGCGCGAAATGATTGTTTCTGAAGTACTTGATAACTTTCAGAACATGTGTTGTAGCATCTGGAATTTCTAAATCTTTAGCCAATAGGTTAAGAATATGCGCAGAACATCCGTAGGTAACTATAGGTACATTAACTTCCGCGCCATTATCGTCAGCAGTGTTTGTTTGAAGCTGCTTACACATTTTTGCCATGTTAGCTGCATTATCCGATACAACACTTCTAACTTTACAGTTAAAAAATTTTTTCTGCTTTTTGTATACTTTCATTTGCCACAGTTTCTAAGTAGTCAGCAGTGTGACTATGGTCTGCCATATCAATGGTATCAACCAGGACAGTTTTACCATCATTCATTGAGACACACGTGCAAATGATAGGGTCGTTTCGTATGTTAGACCACCCATCAATTGACAAGGTTACAGTTTTATTCTCTAAATCTGATCTACTTTTGTTTTGTTCGTCCTTGAAAATTTCATCGAGCAGCTTGCCACCAATATCAAATCGATTTGGAGGAACGTAACCTGGCCGTAACGTACTCATCAATTTCTTGAACTCTTCGTGCTCCGCGTGCAGAAATGAGGTATTAGTTGCATAAAAATACTTCGCTACTTATAAATCCAAAAGATGTATCTGCGTGGCATCTGTTTTTACAACGTAGTCATCTAGTTTTTTTCGGCCTAAACCAGCGCTCTGATTTGCTTTAGGTAAGGAACTAGCAGATGCAGAAGACACCGAGGCACAAGCATTTTTGTTTACTCCTAAAACAAACATAAAAACAAACATCTCTATAATAATATGTCTTGTAAATAAATGTCCTGGTAAGTTTTCTACCAACAACAAGGCCTGATCTCATACGAACGTGCGGTATCCGTTACCGCCAAAGAAAGCGGCGTGATATCCTGCCGGATATTGTAAGATATAAAATAAATCACACCACATAACTACATAAGTTATAAAAATGTATGACAAACAAAAATCATAGTACTGTTAATAAAAAAGATAGTAAGTATCGGTGGTACTGCCGCCGACATTGTCTGAGTCAATGTTCCGATTGCGATCCTTTTCTGCCACACATATTTCTAAATGTTTTTTCATTCTTGCTACTAAACCCATTAACTCCTTATTACAACTTTTACACACCGCTTTGTTAAACTTTCCGCAAGCAGACTTTTTTTCATCAAAATAAACCCATACAGCATCTTTTCTTCTTCCAGCCATTTTGTTGTATTCACGCTTTCACTAATAAATCACGAATGACCGGGCGAAAACACATTAAGTCGTGAGTTTACATTCCGCGGAACACCCAAACTGTATAGATAAACATAGCAAGTGTGTGCCGTAGTTTATGTCGGGGAAGTCCCTTGACCCTTTTTGGTCGATTTTGTTGCATTAAACCGGTATTAATTTCAATAAATTATTTTTTTTTAAAAACCACTTGATTTTAATCGTGATTTAAATCACTGATTAAAATCAGGTGATTAAAATCATCTCAACCCTGCTTAAAAATGCAGTTTTGTAATCATTTAACAGTTTATTTTGGTTAATTTCAGTCAATCTTGGCATCAAACACCCTTTTTTATTATGTGTCAAAATGAGCAATATACATATAACTTTCTAAAGCGTGTTTCTTAATGAATCCATTTTATAACAATGAAAAACCAAACAATAAATTAAGAATGCAACATTAGCATGTGTATCTCACTAGCGACATACCGGAAAACCCTTATTTTACGAGCACAACAACTTTACAACAACATTCTCAAGAACCATTAAAAAAAATGGAAAGAATAGGCAAAATGCGAGAAGTTGCAATTAAGGGTTATGTAAAAATACGTTCATTAATATGCAGCAGTAACATACTAAGAGGTTGTGCCGCTACCATCAATTGATAGGTCACAGCTGTAAAACAAAAAATAATTCTGCGAAAAACTTTAAAAAATTTAGTTGGGAGTCTGAAGCACTCGCCCAGTGAGTTTGACCGCACGCGGAACGCATAAGCACGTGAATAGAAGTGGTGACTCACACTGTCCTCTCCTCTCTACATGCGTCACACACCCGTATCTGTAAATAACTTGCTAAATGCTGCACACATAGCAACACACAACCAAACCCTTTCTCTCTTTGTGATTAGCAACAGGGACAGCCAATAAGTAGGGCAAGTTTCATATCTCCCCAGTTCCTCTGTCTCACACTTGCAGTCTTTGTGACCCAGCCATTTTAGTCTGTGCAGTGTTTGGCTTTTGGATACATCTCATAATAGTGCTATTTTAACTAGCTACTACTTTTGTCTTTTCTTTTGGATTGCATTTCGAACTGACTAGATTGATTATTGACTACCTTTGTGCACAATCTTATTGGATTACAATTTTATTTACAGTTTCAGTTTTCGGTTTTGTACTTTGATTAATTGACAACCCGCTTACGTTTATCGGTTACGACTTTGGATGACTCCTGATTCAACAAGATGAGTGGAAGAAAGCAGATGTAGTACATTGTATGTAATTCCGCTGCAAACTATGCTTCTGTACTGTTTTAATTATTATCATTATGCAGTTTCTGTGTGTTAATTTCCAAACATTTGTATTCTAGTCCTCATTTTGTTGCAGAAAATATTGTATGTCTAATCTATTTTATCTAAAAATTCCTTCATTGAAAAATTGTGTAGAAGTAGTAAAAATTAAACAGATTATGTATTCTTCCGCCAGAAAGTCATTTCCACCTGTCTGTCAAAATATGTTTCATCTGTAATGATGAATGTCGATAAGAGATTAAGCTAGAGGTCTGCGAGTACTCAAAAAATCGACCTCAAGCNATTTCATCTGTAATGATGAATGTCGATAAGAGATTAAGCTAGAGGTCTGCGAGTACTCAAAAAATCGACCTCAAGCTGAATACCTGCTTGCAGCTTGAGCTCGCCTCAAAATATTTTTCATAGGGGTCCGAGTAATCGAAAATCGAGCTAGAGTCAAATACTTTATTGCAGCTCAAGATGATCAGCCCAAAATATATTTCACTCTCGAAAAGTTTGAGCATCATCTGTAAATCATTTGGCCGGCAACTTGACAAGATGGTGTTTTGTTATTTGCAAACGAAAATAATTTGTTGTTCAGTAACGAAACGTAGATATTTTAAAAGGTAGGCGTGTCTTGCTAAAAGGATTTACCATAAATAGAGATGTGAATGCAGATTAATGTCCAGATTGGCATTAAAACCAAAACATAATGTTCATCTATCTACACATGAACTCTGCAGGATCCTCGTTCTCACTGACTATGCACGGCTCACATGCACAGAGAATTTTGGATTTTGTTCAACTTTATGTGCATCTCACCTGTGCTATTTTTATGTATGTGTGCTGTGTGTGATTGTAGCAAATATAATAATACACCACACTTTCTACTTTCTGTGCATGTGCTGTTTTCTTACTAAATCAACCGTAGCTAAGCCTTCAATGTGTTTGTAATTTGTAGGTCATAAGAACAAAAAAAAATTCCATTAAATAACGTAATTGTTTTTATTCACATTCTCAGAACAAAAGTCAGTTAAATTGAAATAACCTATTCATCATTGTAGATTTCAGTTTTCTCCACTGATGCTATTGAGGTTTGCGAAACATTTAGTTCCACTGGATCACTGTTTTTGTTTACATGCATCGCTGTTGGAATTTTTATGTTTATNAGGTTTGCGAAACATTTAGTTCCACTGGATCACTGTTTTTGTTTACATGCATCGCTGTTGGAATTTTTATGTTTATGGCATAACCCATGTTCTTTATATTTGTGTTGTAATACTTGCACACTGCAACGTTAACATGAAAAATTTTCACTTTGTAAATTATATTGCCATATCAATAACTTTAACAAAGTTAAAATCAACACATTTTCTGATAACCTAAACAAATGCCATTTTAAGTTTTAACGTCTCACTATGGTAATCACTCACTTGAACCAATTATGTTTTTACTACTTTACACATGAATCTTACGCAATTATTTTCTTTTTGCCATGTGTTTGTTTATTTTACAATTTCAGATAGTTAAAGAAAATGTAAACATTTTGTGATTTTGTGCCTTGCGAAAAACAAGTTTCCCTACTAACTATCTTATCTTTTTACCAACGGTTACATCAGACGCTGCATTTTACACAGATTGATGGCCCCATTTTTATGTTAGTTTTGACAGAAATCCGTGTTCATATGTGTAATTCTGAGAAATAATTTCAAACATAGCCTTTCAAAATATTGTTAGTGAATGAATTACATATTATTTTCTATCAAACATTTAACAAACTGTCATCAGGCACTGCAGGCAGATTTTCTGCCCAATTTTAGGCTAGTTTTGCTGTTAATCAGCATTCATATCTCCATTACTCAGGAATCCTTTCACCAGAAAACGTCTACCTTATAAATATTTACTTTTCATTAATAAACAATGTGCTGTTTTATTTTGTTAACAGTAAAACACAATCTCATTGGTTTCCAACTGAATGACCTGACATTGATATAGAAGCTCTAATTTTTCCAAGCCTGAAAAATATTTAGAATCGAGCTCAAGCCACAGACAGATATTCGGCTCAAGCTAGATTTTCGAGTACTGGCAGACATCTACTGATGTACTTTGTAGTGGTAATGATGCAACCATACAAAATTTTTATGTTCAATGCCTACTTAAATATAAGGGCAAACAAATCTTAAACAATTAAATATTTTGAGGACTGGCAAAAACTGGAATAAACTTTGACATAAATAGTTTTTAGTTAAGGGATTTTAAAAACTGTTTTACTTTCCCAAATGTCTTTGGTAAACTAGTAATGTTTAGAAAAATTAGTTTTAATTTTTATTTTCTTCATGGTTTGAAAACATGTGTTTGCAATATCATCTAAAAATTTTGGCTTCAGTTTCTGCAATGGCACTATCATATAATGTATTTACCCACATACGNTTTTTATTTTCTTCATGGTTTGAAAACATGTGTTTGCAATATCATCTAAAAATTTTGACTTCAGTTTCTGCAATGGCACTATCAGGTAACGTATTTACCCACATACAACCTGCCCATTTTTCACAAAAATTAGGCTCTCATAAACAAGGTGTGGGTAGTATCATGGTCAGATGCAACTTGAGACATTTTTGCAAGCAGGCGGTATGTGAGTTGGTTTTGCATGGTGGTATACGCTGGCCGGCAACAGTTTGCTTACACAATACCTATGTACACGATTAGTTGAAATTTCAATTTTTACTTTGTATGCAGCTGGTACCTGTTCATTTTCACCCGNTAATACCTATGTACACGATTAGTTGAAATTTCAATTTTTACTTTGTATGCAGCTGGTACCTGTTCATTTTCACCCGACAAGAAGCAGAAAAAATTACAGTGGCAGAGGTAAGTACCATATATTAGGTATCTATTGAATAAAAGCTGAAAATTAAGACAGTCTTCAAATCAGCCGATTTAGTTTACCAAATGGTCTTGTAATACATTNAGGTTTGCGAAACATTTAGTTCCACTGGATCACTGTTTTTGTTTACATGCATCGCTGTTGGAATTTTTATGTTTATTGCATAACCCATGTTCTTTATATTTGTGTTGTAATACTTGCACACTGCAACGTTAACATGAAAAATTTTCACTTTGTAAATTATATTGCCATATCAATAACTTTAACATAAAGTTAAAATCAACACATTTTCTGATAACCTAAACAAATGCCATTTTAAGTTTTAACGTCTCACTATGGTAATCACTCACTTAAACCAATTATGTTTTTACTACTTTACACATGAATCTTACGCAATTATTTTCTTTTTGCCATGTGTTTGTTTATTTTACAATTTCAGATAGTTAAAGAAAATGTAAACATTTTGTGATTTTGTGCCTTGCGAAAAACAAGTTTCCCTACTAACTATCTTATTTTTTTTACCAACGGTTTCATCAGACGCTGCATTTTACACAGATTGATGGCCCCATTTTTATGTTAGTTTTGACAGAAATCCGTGTTCATATGTGTAATTCTGAGAAATAATTTCAAACATAGCATTTCAAAATATTGTTAGTGAATGAATTACATATTATTTTCTATCAAACATTTAACAAACTGTCATCAGGCACTGCAGGCAGATTTTCTGCCCAATTTTAGGCTAGTTTTGCTGTTAATCAGCATTCATATCTCCATTACTCAGGAATCCTTTCACCAGAAAACGTCTACCTTATAAATATTTACTTTTCATTAATAAACAATGTGCTGTTTTATTTTGTTAACAGTAAAACACAATCTCATTGGTTTCCAACTGAATGACCTGACATTGATATAGAAGCTCTAATTTTTCCAAGCCTGAAAAATATTTAGAATCGAGCTCAAGCCACAGACAGATATTCGGCTCAAGCTAGATTTTCGAGTACTGGCAGACATCTACTGATGTACTTTGTAGTGGTAATGATGCAACCATACAAAATTTTTATGTTCAATGCCTACTTAAATATAATGACCATCAAATCTTCAACAATTAAATATTTTGAGGACTGGCAAAAACTGGAATAAACTTTGACATAAATAGTTTTTAGTTAAGGGATTTTAAAAACTGTTTTACTTTCCCAAATGTCTTTGGTAAACTAGTAATGTTTAGAAAAATTAGTTTTAATTTTTATTTTCTTCATGGTTTGAAAACATGTGTTTGCAATATCATCTAAAAATTTTGACTTCAGTTTCTGCAATGGCACTATCAGGTAACGTATTTACCCACATACAACCTGCCCATTTTTCACAAAAATTAGGCTCTCATAAACAAGGTGTGGGTAGTATCATGGTCAGATGCAACTTGAGACATTTTTGAACGCAGGCGGTATGTGAGTTGGTTTTGCATGGTGGTATACGCTGGCCGGCAACAGTTTGCTTACATAATACCTATGTACACGATTAGTTGAAATTTCAATTTTTACTTTGTATGCAGCTGGTACCTGTTCATTTTCACCCGACAAGAAGCAGAAAAAATTACAGTGGCAGAGGTAAGTACCATATATTAGGTATCTATTGAATAAAAGCTGAAAATTAAGACAGTCTTCAAATCAGCCGATTTAGTTTACCAAATGGTCTTGTAATACATTTTAGTTTGCTAAAGTGCGATATTATCCAAGTTGAAACGTAATAAAATTGTAAACAAATCCACTGCCTCGAATGAGCTCAAATTACTTGCCCATGAGAAGAGAAAAGGACGTGTAAACAACCAGCCAGCCGGCCGGCCAAGGTCACCGCTTCACCCGTCTGGCTTTTAACTGCATGTTGCCACGTTGCGCGCACTGTCCCGCTTGTCAGCTACCTATGTTCATGCCTTTGCCAGTTAGGCTTTTAGAAACTATATTGCAGCCAAATATTTTACGTTTTTGAAGATAAATTTGAGGTACAGTTATATAACAAACATAGTACTTTGGATGGGTGTGTTTTTCTTTAAAAAAAATAATTTTCCCCAGCAATCCAATCTGATAATTAAGGTGCGGGTCATACATGGGTAAATATGGTATCATCTTACAACTAGTAGTACTAATGATGACATACCTTAGCGTAGTCTACGAGGTTCTGGTACTCTATGTAGTTGCCACCACCCACCAGGAACACAATGGCATCTTGGAAAGGGGCACGGTTACGAGGCACTTGCGATCCATCTATTGCTCTCAACTGTTTTGGGTCAAAGTACCTAAAGTCTTCTGTTTCTGGGGATGCTTTCAATTCCATCAGCTCATCAACAATTCTTGTAACTGGGAGGTTCTGTAAATTAAATTTATGTTTTACTTTATATGATATTAATGAGAGAAGCTTTGAAAACTGTAGTGAATAAGTAAATGAAACAATTTATCTTCACTTCTGATTCAGAGTACAAAATCTGTAGTCTTACGCTTGAAACATGGCAAAAAAAAAAATTAAAAATTAAAAAATTACTCCAACGGCCAAATAATATATCATCAGAATCATTTTGTAAATACAGTCGAATCTCGGTAGTACAAACCCCGCTAATATGAAGTTCCCGTTTATACAAAGCAATTTTGTGCTCCCTGAAAATATACTAGGCATTTTAATGCTATGTAATTCGTTTTGTACGAAATACGGTAAATATGTAATGCAAAGACAGTTTATGCCCTGCAGAAAACAATATATATTTGATTTAGATGGCTAATGCAAACAAAATCATAACCGCTAAAATTAACGTAAACTTATGGCACCATAGATGTATACAATACAAACAGCGTTACTTTACACAGTGTGAAAAATTTCACGCCTCTAGCGTCAAAATCTGTTACTAAAGATGCTGACTGCATGTATTTGGTGCGTGGCCACCTTCTGTAACCTCGTGCAAATGGTGCGCAAACAAAGTTGATACGTAATCATGTTCTAGCGCATTAATGCAAGTAACGAACCAATGCCCCGTAGTATTGATTAGTCGAACGAGTACATTTTACTTTGTGGAGTTTGTTTCGGTGAATACCTATGATGTTGCTGCAGTTTCTCTTGCTACTGAATGTTATTGTTTTCATCTGAAAGCATGCAAAGTTAGTAAAATAGTCATTATAGTTTGTGATATTTCTACATTCTACAGTGCAGTGCAATGCCGACGAAGCGCAAACGACACGAGTTTACATTGGAAGAAAAACTCAAAATCATAAATGAAGTGGATAGCGGGAAGATAACTGAAATGGAAATAGCAAAGCAGTTCAATCTTCCTTTGTAGTCGTTGTTGATGATAATTAAAAATTGTGACACAATTATTGCAACTAGTGATGCTGCTAGCGTACTTAAGGATCAAAAAAGAAACTTCAGGAGTGGTACCATGAAATCCAAGCTGCAAACTTGCCAATCTCCAGTACTTTGGTGCAACAAAAGGACGGCAATGGAAAATATGCTCAACTTACACTGTTTTCCAAACAAAGTTTGTAGTTTTTATCCCAAGCTCCACTTGAGATAATCTACCAGCTTGACATTGACGAGGGTCCTTTGGTCAGCAAGGGGAGGGAAAGAATCGTTTTTACAGCAGCCAGCTTTCCTTTGTCTCTTTCTCTCTCGCCTGGCACTGACAAGGGTCCTTGGAGGAGAATGGGAAGAGGCCAAATGTTGATAGCCACCCGCTGATATCACTGTGCGTGGTGGTGCCAAATGGGACTGGATTTATGGAGCATAGTAGTTTTTATAAAGTTTGTAGGTATCTAAATGTATAATGATTACTTTCTTGCAGATTTTGATATTTCAGTTTTTCACAGTACAAGATTAGGATATGTTTTATTCTATTGCTCAGTGTCTAGTAGGAATACATTTTTTTGGCAGTAACAGTACAAATAAGTTGAACACACTTGAAAACTGTAGACTACTACAAATTAATATACATATTTTTTAATCCTTTGATTGTTTTTCGAAATTCCTTTTCATGATGCAAACTTTGCTTTGACTTTGCATTTAAAAAACGACTTTTGCACATGCCTAGTTAATATTTACGTAGACTGTTAATGTTTACGCTGCGAAAATTAATTTGTCCTTAAAACAATTTTAGTGAAAAATTTAAATGAGGGCCTCTAAGAAAAGACATACATTTTCATTTGCTGAAAAGTTCAACTTAATCAAGTATGTGAACAGTAATTCCGGTAGAACAAGCATAGCAATTGCTTGGAATTTGGAAATCTCAGCGACTACTCTGAACCGAATCATTGTTGCAACCAGGAGACAAACTTCTATGAATGATTTTATATTACGTATTTTGCTTGTAGACAATTTTGTGTGCTTTGGTACCAGGAGACAAACTGCCACAAACAATTGTGCTTGTTTTGCATGTACAGTAATATTTTGCTCGTTTACTAATTTTATAATTTTGCAACCAGGAGATAAAATTTCATAAAATATTATGTATTTGAAAAAAAAATTTATTTTGATTATTTTATAAAGTTGTGTGTTTATTACGGTGCATAATTTTATATATTTTGGTGTCCAGATTCTTGAATTTTTGTTTTTTCCTTTTTATAGTGTTTTCCTGCTTATAGTGTCACTTTCTTGTGGACTCCTGAAAAACCTTATAAGAGGGTTCCACTGTAACTAAAACGGTATGTGGTGAAAGTGCAGTAGTTTATAAGGAAAAGGCAGGAGATTGGCTGGAATCAGTAAAGACAATACTTTACTAGTATAAACCGGAGGATATTTTCAACATGGATGAAGCTGGAACTTTCTTCAACCTCTTGCCGAACAAAACCTTGGCTTATAAGAGTGAGAAGTGACACAGGAGGGGGGGGGGGAGCAAAGAGCATGTTACAGTTCTTTTGGGCTGCAATCAAGATGGAGGCATCAAATTCACCCCCTTGTTGTTGAGAAATTCCTCAAACCCAGGTGCTTCAACAATGTTATGAGCCTGCCATTTGATTACGATGCAAATTCATCTGCTTGGGTGACCACAAAAATTTTTCAAGCGTGGCTAATCAGGCTAGATCGAAGGATGGCCTGTAAAAACAGGAAGATTTTGCTTCTACTAGATAGGTGTGCAGCATATTCTACTGAAGGGCTGAAGTTGAATAATGCGAGATTGATGTTGCTGCCAGCAAACACAACTAGTTTTCTTCAACCCCTTGATCACAGCATCATTCTAGGCTTAATAAAAAAATATATAAAACCAGACTTGTTCACCACCTCATTCATCACATGGAACTGCTGAAGAAGTAAAACATGGAATGGAATGTNCCCCCTTGTCGTTGAGAAATTCCTCAAACCCAGGTGCTTCAAAAATGTTATGAGCCTGCCATCTGATTACAATGCAAATTCATCTGCTTGGGTGACCACAAAAATTTTTCAAGCATGGCAAATCAGGCTAGATCGAAGGATGGCCTCTAAAAACAGGAAGATTTTGCTTCTACTAGATAGGTGTGCAGCACATTCTACTGAAGGGCTGAAGTTGAACAATGTGAGATTGATGTTGCTGCCAGCAAACACAACTAGTTTTCTTCAACCCCTTGATCACAGCATCATTCTAGGCTTAATAAAAAAATATATAAAACCAGACTTGTTCACCACCTCATTCATCACATGGAACTGCTGAAGAAGTAAAACATGGAATGGAATGTACTGGATGTAATTCGTAATATTTCCATATGGGATGAGGTAACAAGTGCCCAATTTCGAACTGCTTCAGGAAAGGTTATGTATGAAAGATGATGTTCTGGATGAAAGTGAAGATGAAGCCAGTGTTTAAAGATGGGAACAGCTTCAAGAACCACATCAGTTCCAGGGGAAGTTTGATGAGTTCGTACATGTGGGTGACAATCTTGCAACATTTGCCTCACCATACAAATATAATTTATTGTCTGCTGGGCCTTCTCACATTGTGTTAGAAGTGAATAAGGAAAGTGAGTAGAAAGAAGATTAAAAAAAACTTGCCCATTTCCCACAAAAGAGGAAGCGAGCAGTGCATTAGCCACACTGGAAAATACACTATCAAATATTGATGTTGATAATGAAACTCTTGCAGCATTTGACAAACTTTTCTCTGTTGTGGGAAATTCCTATAAATCTAAGTACAAAAAAAAAAATTGACAACTTTTTTAAACCTAAAGAGTAATTCCTTGTAGGAACAGTGTGTATGTAATTATGAGCCAAAAATTTACTTTACCGCCTACTAAAACATGTTACGTCTATACAGTGATTTTTTTGTAGTTTTTCATTTTCTGTCTTGTTTGTTTAAAAGAAACCTCGTTATTACAAAGAGCTGAATTTTTAGGTCCCCACAGGTTTGTATTAATGAGATTCGGCTGTAGATGCAAATTATATGTGGGAACATTAAATGTCTTAAGCAGGCAAGCCTGTAAAGCCAAGGAGGTTAAACTATATGACCAGCAAGTCCCAGATAGAAAGCAAACCAACTTATGGTGGATTTACAAGTTTGCAAATAACACAGCCAGCCAATCATCATGTGACATAGCAGAAGAAAGTTCTCAATCAGGGTGGCTAACAATGACTTAAATACTGAATAAACTGAACTCCTACACTCCCAGCTACCGACCCAGCCTTCTACATCCTTGCCTGCTTGAATGCACGTGGAGGAGTAATGCTACACAGGAACATGCCTCTACCTCTTTGGTTGTTAAGTATCTCCCTTGTAGCCATGTGACTATGTAACAGGCTGTGTTAATGAGTACATAGTGCTTGAGATAACACTATTGGGCATGAGGGTGACATAGCTTGACTGCATCCCTAAAAGGCAGCAGACCAGTGTTACCCTACGTATTTGTAACTCAGTAATTATAGAATTTCATGTAAAATGAATTCCTATTAGTTGTACTGTATCAGGATGTGCAGTAATATTTACAAAAAAAATTCCAGTACATTAGATAATTTCCAGTACGTTTCTCAGAACATTTCTATGAGAATTTTTCTGAAAATAGACAACCTAAAACCAGTTTCCCATCAAATACAAAGCCACACTTTTTTTTCCCCTTCTCGCTTTCACTCGCTATTGCCTTCTTCAAATGTTCTCCATATTTTCCACTAACATTTATCATTACAAATACAATCAAATTTTTATTTCAAATTTGTTTAGGGCACCTTTGCAGTCACAGAATCATACATCATACAAAAATATATGCCTTAAAAAGTGAAATACTTAAACCTACCCATAACTTAGTTGATGCACATTTCCAACAAAATGCAATAAATACTATTCAAAATATACTTAGCAAATACATAGTTTCGTGGGATGAGAATATTGTATAACTACCTAATTTCTTAAACTGACTAACATGCTGTGTGTTACTTCACTTTTTTAATATACTTATTTTAGCTAAAATTTCTGCTAGTTCCTTCTCCTTGTCCTCCATCAACTTCCTGCTCTTGATTTCAAGTTACCTTATTCCCAAAGCCACTCTCTTTCTTTCCTCTTGCTTTTGCTCTTCTGTCACTTTCTCTCATCTCTGTTTTTCAAGGGCTTCTTTGTATTTCCCATTGCAAAGACAACAGATCTTGTTATTTCCATATTATCTAAGCTACCTTTTGCAGTCACAGAATCATAGATGATATGCTGTACCACTAGCGACTGTTCTTTCAAGTTTTCCACAAGACATTCTCGATAAGCCAAAAGTCTTTCAAGATTTGAGTTTCCAAGGGACATGATAAGAATGAGTTTAACAAAAGTCTTCAGATTTTCGTATTCTGCCTTGTGTTCAAGCACATCCATCCAAAATGAATCCAACCGCCTATCATTTCTGCAATAATTTATTATCTGATACTTGACACTTTCTCTAGAATGCAAGCCAGTATACTCACGCTGTATTTGGTCAGCTACAGTCCCTTCAATTATGTTATTTGTGACAAGTGTTTCAAGAGCCATTCCTATCTTGCACTGCCTTCTTCTGTTGCAAAAATCTGAGGACCAAGACAAGAGACAGATTTGGTAAAAGAATTTTTTAAAGGTGATTTCTCCATACATTTCTGAACAAATAACTTCAGGCATGTTCTGCTATAATTTTTTAATACAAGGATGTCTTTTTCTGATGTGCTCTTGCATTTCTTAAGAGCTGATCGTGTCGCAAAGCCAATATCTATTTATTTTGCATACATAAGATTTTCCTTCTTCCCAACATAAATTTTCTGGATTTCCATGCTCATTACTTCAGATTTAACTATTCTTACCATGACATTTTGTACAAGAAAAGAATGGAATCATGGGACTGTCAGTTTCAAATTCTCTCAAAAAAAGGTTCAATCTCTTTTGGCAGACACTGGAAGAAAGTCAGTTTATCCAGTAACAGGTTGTCCTTCAGAAAGTTCATAACTATTCTGAAACTGCTGCACTTTGGTTCCTTGGGACTGCCTTCAAATGCTTTTACACAATTCTCAACATGAGGAAGAATCTGCAAGGCTCTTGTTACTACACTGTCATTTTCAAGCCACCTAACATTGCAAAATTTAAGTGGGAATACAGAGTTTCCTGTGACCTGAATATAGTCTCCTCGATGGGCTGGGGAATCTTTCCACGAGTAATACAGAGCTCGAAGAAATTCAATCGGATTCCACTCCGTGCCCTTGATACCAACTTTAAAGGCATTTTGCAATGTGTGCAAGCCACATGACCCAATGTCAAGAAACTTTGGCCCGTCAACCTCAGAGGAGGAAAGCTCACTGTTCAAAATTTTTTGAAGTTTGAAGTTAACACTGGGCCCATCCATAGACAATTGCAGTATTTTCTGCACAGGAAAGGTTTTCAAAGCATCTTTAGTGCCTTGGATGAGACATTCTGCTGTGGTATGCTTTAAAAAATGGACGTTAAATATCTTGTACATACAATGTTTACACATCATCATTCCAAAAACGTACGGCCACATCTGTCTGCTGACTCTGAGCTACCTTGTTAAGGAATTCATCAAAACCTACAGTAATCTAACTACAGGCTTTTAACAAATTTTCTAATTCATTCCCAAAATATGGTGCTAGACCATAAACAATGGAGTAGGCAATTTTGGTTCTGTGCAGTTGCATGCTGTTTGCTATTTCACATGTTGAAAACATTTTTTATATTTAATTACAATTTTTTTCTGCCACGTTAAAGAAGAGTTGAAAGGCACCAATATGCCTCTGCTCTTGTTACACTGTCTAGTCAACGTTCTTTTAAGGCCGCCCCCCACCAAGACCTTCACTCGAGTATACATCATTTGACCTTATACCTACCTTGCAAATTTCTTGAACTAATGTAGNCCCCCACCAAGACCTTCACTCGAGTATACATCATTTGACCTTATACCTACCTTGCAAATTTCTTGAACTAATGTAGAGGCAGATGTAGTTGACATGGATACAGGTGTAACTGATGAGGTAGATGCATCTGATGTGGCAGATGTAATTGATGGAGAGGCAATTGATGAAGATGCAAATGCATATATCAATGGTAATGCGGTGTTCTGNATGTGGCAGATGTAATTGATGGAGAGGCAATTGATGAAGATGCAAATGCATATATCAATGGTAATGCGGTGTTCTGGATATTTAATCTTGAAATGTGTTCTTTTCCTTTGCTGTGTGAAACAGCACTTATTCCCATACTGTCCAGTGCAAAACTTTTGCTACACACTTTGCATTTCACTTTATACATATCATTAGCATCAGACACTACCCACTCGAAATCTTGCTCTCACTTACAAATATATTTTATTTTACCTCGTCGCACATGAATCATAATTTTAAATTAGTAGCATATTGATTGAAACNTCTCGCTTTCACTCGCTATTGCCTTCTTCAAATGTTCTCCATATTTTCCACTAACATTTATCATTACAAATACAATGAAATTTTTATTTCAAATTTGTTTAGGGCACCTTTGCAGTCACAGAATCATACATCATACAAAAATATATGCCTTAAAAAGTGAAATTCTTAAACCTACCCATAACTTAGTTTATGCACATTTCCAACAAAATGCAATAAATACTATTCAAAATATACTTAGCAAATACATAGTTTTGTGGGATGAGAATATTGTATAACTACCTAATTTCTTAAACTGACTAACATGCTGTGTGTTACTTCACTTTTTTAATATACTTATTTTAGCTAAAATTACTGCCAGTTCCTTCTCCTTGTCCTCCATCAACTTCCTGCTCTTGATTTCAAGTTACCTTATTTCCAAAGCCACTCTCTTTCTTTCCTCTTGCTTTTGCTCTTCTGTCACTTTCTCTCATCTCTGTTTTTCAAGGGCTTCTTTGTATTTCCCATTGCAAAGACAACAGATCTTGTTATTTCAATATTATCTAAGCTACGTTTTGCAGTCACAGAATCATAGATGATATGCTGTACCACTAGCAACTGTTCTTTCAAGTTTTTCACAAGACATTCTCGATTAGCCAAAAGTCTTTCAAGATTTGAGTTTCCATGGGACATGATAAGAATGAGTTTAACAAAAGTCTTCAGATTTTCGTATTCTGCCTTGTGTTCAAGAACATCCATCCAAAATGAATCCAACCGCCTATCATTTCTGCAATAATTTATTATCTGATACTTGACACTTTCTCTAGAATGCAAGCCAGTATACTCACGCTGTATTTGGTCAGCTACAGTCCCTTCAATTATGTTATTTGTGACAAGTGTTTCAAGAGCCATTCCTAATCTTGCACTGCCTTCTTCTGTTACAAAAATCTGAGGACTGAGACAAGAGACAGATTTGGTAAAAGAATTTTTTAAAGGTGATTTCTCCATACATTTCTGAACAAATAACTTCAGGCATGTTCTGCTATAATTTTTTAATACAAGGATGTCTTTTTCTGATGTGCTCTCGCATTTCTTAAGAGCTGATCGTGTCGCAAAGCCAATATCTATTTATTTTGCATACATAAGATTTTCCTTCGTCCCAACATCAATTTTCTGGATTTCCATGCTCATTACTTCAGATTTAACTATTCTTACCATGACATTTTGTACAAGAAAAGAATGGAGTCATGGGACTGTCAGTTTGAAATTCTCTCAAAAAAAGGTTCAATCTCTTTTGACAGACACTGGAAGAAAGTCAGTTTAGCCAGTAACAGTTTGTCCTTCAGAAAGTTCATAACTATTCTGAAATTGCTGCACTTTGGTTCCTTGGGAGTGCCTTCAAATGCTTTTACACAATTCTCAACATGGGGAAGAATTGGAAAGGCGCTTGTTACTACACAGTCATTTTTAAGCCACCTAACATTGCAAAATTGAAGTAGGTATACAGAGTTTCCTGTGATCTGGATATAGTCTCCTCGTCGGGCTGGGGAATCTTTCCACGAGTAATACAAAACTCGAAGAAATTCAATCAGATTCCACTCCGTGCCCTTGATACCAACTTTAAAGGCATTGTGCAATGTGTGCAAGCCACATGACCCAATGTCAAGAAACTTTGGCTCATCAACTTCAGAGGAGGAAAGCTCACTGTTCAAAATTTTTTGAAGTTTGAAGTTAACACTGGGCCCATCCATAGACAATTGCAGTATTTTCTGCACAGGAAAGGTTTTCAAAGCATCTTTAGTGCCTTGGATGAGACATTCTGCTGTGGTATGCTTTAAAAAATGGACGTTAAATATCTTGTACATACAATGTTTACACATCATCATTCCAAAAACGTACGGCCACATCTGTCTGCTGACTCTGAGCTACCTTGTTAAGGAATTCATCAAAACCTACAGTAATCTAAATACAGGCTTTTAACAAATTTTCTAATTCATTCCCAAAATATGGTGCTAGACCATAAACAATGGAGTAGGCAATTTTGGTTCTGTGCAGTTGCATGCTGTTTGCTATTTCACATGTTGAAAACATTTTTTAAATTTAATTACAATTTTTTTCTGCCACATTAAAGAAGAGTCGAAAGGCACCAATATGCCCTGCTCTTGTTACACTGTCTAGTCAATGTTCTTTTAGGGCCGCCCCCACCAAGACCTTCACTCGAGTATACATCATTTGACCTTATACCTACCTTGCAAATTTCTTGAACTAATGTAGAGGCAGATGTAGTTGACATGGATACAGGTGTAACTGATGAGGTAGATGCATCTGATGTGGCAGATGTAATTGATGGAGAGGCAATTGATGAAGATGCAAATGCATATATCAATGGTAATGCGGTGTTCTGAATTTTTAATCTAGAAATGTGTTCTTTTTCTTTGCTGTGTGAAACAACAGCACTTATTCCCATACTGTCCAGTGCAAAACTTTTGCTACTCACTTTACATTTCACTTTATTCGTATCATTAGCATCAGACACTACCCACTCGAAATCTTGCTCCCACTTACAAATATATTTTATTTTACCTCGTCGCACATGAATCATAATTTTAAATTAGTAGCATATTGATTGAAACTAATAACAACGTCTATAATGTGACTCTAGGGGGCTTGGGTAGCTAGAAATTTTCCATTGTAATGTAGACCTACGTCACCAACAACGGACGCATACAGCCTGCAAAATAAGTAATATCAAACACAAACGAAACTGAAAAAAGTAGGTGTGTCAGACACGATTTAAATAAGAATTATCACGAAATTAAGTTGGTTGAGCAGCACAAAAAAAAACATATAATTAGCGGTGAACGAGACGCATCAAAAGTCACACCACTACCAAAAATAAGTAAAAGGAATAATCACTGCCAATTAACAAAATATTCTGTTAATGACAAAGTGAATCACCATAAAAACACGTTATCTCTTTTGTTAAGCATTTCCTCATGAAAGACACAAAGCAGACGTCTACTAAAACTGACATCTGCCAACGCTACCGCCAACTTTGTTATTGTTGTTCCCCGCAGTATTGCCAAAACCTTCATGTTTATTTCTCAAATCATACAACAAAAATGCTTGCACTGCATTGAAAAATCTTGTAAATGTACATTTCTAAAATAAAATAAATAAAAATGGTTATAATAATGCTATTGAAAACTGACATGTGGGTCAGTGCCAATTCACCTTCAATTTCACTTCCCGTCTTCTATTTTTAACGGTATTAGACTGCTGTGCTGTTTTTAATGGATGCACCACGCACCGTTCACAATTCAACATCCCAAACACTCGTGTCTGTATACGGGAATTGTCGCACTTTTGCCGCCAAGCATAATGAGCGTTTCATTGCTCACACAAACACGGGCGGGGCGGTTGGGCTAGCCTCCACCCACCACCATGCTGTGCCCGGGCCTGACCGCACGGGAACATTCCTTTTCTTGTCCTGTCGAGGAGACATATGACAGTGTACGCAGCGTAGTACATTTATTTGCAACAGCACCAACTTTTCCTGAGTGTGTTCTCTAACAATACTAATTATAACAAATTTTAACCAAAATTTGAAATTCCAGCACAGAACAATGATTTTCCCATGCTTTCCTGTACATTCCCGTATAGGGAAAAATTCCCATGCATTTTCCGTACTTCCCGTATTTTCCCATCAGGTGGACACCGTGTGTGTACACATATTTTACAATGAAAAATTTACCTGCCAATATAAGCTCCTGCTACTGGCAAACTTTGTTGTTTGTTTGCAAGCAATATTCACATACTATTACGAGGTTGCACTGCAGCTTTACACATCTATAATGACTACAATGATGGTTTATTTACATACATGTCTCTTGACAACAAGATTCTTGACCCCCTCCATGACAAAGGATGAGCCCTGGGACACAAGCTTGGAGAACATGCTGACTGTCTTGGTCCCTCCTCCCACATACTGGTTCGGTGTAGCTGCCATCTTCGCATATGCCCTGCAGGAATGCAATAAAGCCTACATTATGCTTAACCACACCACCGTTTTCCAAACATAAATGTACTGGAAACAAACCATGAACGAAATTGTGAAATGGAGCAGTTTTGTTTATGAATAAATACAATGTTCACCTCATTACACAGTACTTTCACACATGCAATACACAAGGATAATTGTAATACAGGTAGCTATAAATCTGAATTTGAAATTTGATTTTGCTGTCATAAATACGATAACCCGACACATTTGACCATGTACTGTCTCATTAACAACTTATTATGAGCCTTTAGCTTCACTCTGTGTGGTGTGGCAGATTATAACTATCAGTGAAACTGAATAAATTAAATTATACTAAACAGCTTGTTTCATTGTAATGAGCACAGCATTGTCGAAAAATCGAACAAAGATTAAACCCATCATTCGAGTTGCGTTTTCTTCCAGCAGACATTGAGCTACTGAACGTACAAGTCCAGTCACAGTACTTTTGGTTTATATATAAACAAACATTCACACCTAAAAATCATATTTTGTCTCTTGCAAATCATTGCTAAACCACCGTTGGAACAAAAACAATATTTCGGCTACAAGCATTGACACTGTTGACGTTCGTGATATTCAGTATATACTGCTGCAATAAAACCCAACAATGCACGACAAACAAGCAATTCCGGCAACGAGATTGAGAAGTGCTCACGTACAATTGTCTGTGATTGTTTGCTTAATGATTTGTTTATATTGTTAAGTGTTGCTGGTCTGCGTTGATCTTGGCCCATCCTGCACAAGCGAGCGGAAGAGGAGGGTTTGAATGACAGGCGAGCGATAATCCTATCAGTGTTTGAAACTAAGACATGACGCACAGCGCATTCTTCCACCTGGTGGCGTGATAAACTTTTTGTGACTTGTGGCTGAGTGCTGACCTTCAACAGATTGGGTTTCTGCTAAGCAGATTGGGTTTCTGCATTTATCTGAAGAATGCTCTGGATTACTGACCTCGTTTCTCTCAGAGTGACTCGAGGTGCGTTGAACCTGATGGTCAGGGCGACTGATATAAAAATTTGACAGGCCTCCAAGCGAGAAGAGAAGCGCGCAGCGAGGGAAGTGACCAGCGGGAGGAAAACCTGTGACTGCGAGCATCGGCACAGCGAATAGAGCGACCGGCAGACTGGACTATTGGACTGGATACGTGAGTGAAAGACATTACAAATGATGACAACAGACAGACTGAAAGTGTGTTAATGATGAGTATGAGTTAATTGACTATAACCAAACAGAGACATTAAGAGGTACGTTAAAGAGAGTTTAAATTGGCACTAAATATTGCGTTAACTGAGAAATAAAAAGATTAATAGAGGAGATTAGATGGATTAATGCTGTAAATGATAGCTGTGTGAATAAACTAAAAATCAGATTTAGTTCTTCTGATTTTATTAAGACTTCCATCCATCATGAATTCAGATACACTCCTCAGGCATCTTGTAACAATATCTACAATAAATTGTGTTTACAGATCAGTGATCAGCATTACAGATTTCAAAAACTGACGCACAAATGTGGCATGTATACTTAATTGTGTGGATTAGTTTTCCATTGCAACAATTTTTTGTCTGATGATAAAACAAAATTTGTTACTTTTACATAAAATACTATGTAAGGGAATTTATGATTAAATTAAAGTCCTATTCAAACATACAAACTTTTATTAAAATATATGTTTCAAGCATGACGTCGGGCGGCTGACGACATTGTCACGGTCGGGCAAGGTTTTGGTGTATCTGTCAGAGACACGGGCGATTTAACTGGCTGAACTCATTGACTGCTGACCAGAGTCTTACACGATTACTCCAACCAGTGGCAGTTCAGCATGGTGGTTAGAGCGGTGGGTGTACCCTGGATGTCCAACGACGTTTGGTGTAGGTCCAAAGGTGTGCAGACCTCCAGAACCAGTTTATCACTCCTTCCGGCGACAGTTCAACACAGTGGATGGAGTGAGTCGGCTAGGCTGGTTAACTAGCCGCATTGTGGATTGTGTCACTAGAGGTTGTGGCTCTACCGTACTGCACACCATGTGCACAGTATGGGTGGCCGCCTAATGGGTGTGTTTGCGACGTACGTGCACCCCTGTTAAGGGAGCTCGCATTCCTACTCTAGGTTCGGCAATGTGTTGTAAAAGACGCAGTTTCTTGCTTTCCCCTGGTGTGCAGATGTCTATGGGGGTAGCTATGATACTAACTGTCCCTAACAATCTCAATGCTGTTGTCCAGAAGGGACTTTGAGTGGCTCTAACAGAAGGGTAGTGCGTGGTGTTGAGGGAGGTTGAAGACTTCTTCGCTGGTTGCTGGTGCAGGTCTTGAAGAGCTTCTGGTAGTTCGCAAAGTTGTTGGGGTCAGCAGAGAACTCCAGCACACGAGGTGGTGGAGTGAGCTGCTGGAGATGAACTGCCGTTTCTCGGTGGTGCACGGACATATATTTACCTGCCCGCGGGCTTGTCTGAGGCGCAGGAAGTGAGCTCCTCCACTGTCCATGGCGGAACTAGGCATCTCTGTAATGCTGGATTGCCTCTGCTACGAGAGCTTAGGCGCTTAACTGAGCTGCTAGGCTAGCCTCTCTCACATGTGAGGGGGTTGGCTTGACGTCTGACATAAGGGCAAAACTATCTGGGCTGCCGCGTCCGCAGGTGCACCCGCATCTAGGGGCGTAATGGTAGGCTCTCGTAGCAAGTCGTTTTGGGGTTCAAACCTCATCCAGAGTAGTATGATGATACGTAAATATGAGGTGAAGTCGTGTTTATATCTATATCAAATAAGCATCATGCGTTATGTTTAATGCATAAACATTTTGTTTAGACAGTGATGGTAGCAGTCTAAAATCCCTGAACAGAGGATGACAGCACTAGCTTACATGTGTGCCAGAGCGCGTTGATCAGAAACTGTCAAGGTCGACAGGTACAGTCTCAGCATGACACAAATACATACATCTGAAAATCCTCTTTCCTATATCGTGTTCACACTTTCAGCAGAAATGTGCCAAAATACAATAAACTTGTAATTATTTTTTCATATAATTCCAGTATTAAAAACCTGTGTAAGAAAAAAAGAACAGCTTTTAACAAAAACTTAAAATGCGGACTGCTTGTCCACTAACCTACCTGCATGCCAAGGGACCAGTCTGAAAGCTACCATCCCACTTCACCCCTGTTAATAGTAATCTTATTTTTTATCAGCATCACGTGGCTGACATTACCGTTTCAACCAAAGTCATTCACTTGTTGGCAAGAGGGAAAAAAGTAATGCTGTGAATTACTTAACCCTGCAAATGATTATTCTCATTGGTAAAAAAATAGTCCCAAAATTTTTTTCTTTGGTAAACTGTGACTGAAGACAGGGAGGAAGTTATAAGTAATAGACTTATTACTGTGTACATATATAGTGCAAATTCAACTTGACTCGACTTGAGTTTCATACAACTTAACTTGACTCGTAGCTCTAAAGTTCAAACTCGACCATCACTACGTAAAGTCCTCTGAAGGTATCTTGTTTAGTTGGTTGGTCATTGCTTTCTGAATCTCTTTAAATGTATCAAGTCTTAAACCTAGTGATGGGATGAGTCTCGAAGACTTTAGTTGAGTCGAACTAACAAAGATCGACTCGTCATTCGAGTTAAGTATTTTCCCAGCCAGCATCGAGCTACTGAACATGCACGTCGAGTCACACTCACAGTTATAAACAAACAAATATTTGCACCTAACAATCACTTTTCGTGTCTCGTGAGTCAATAACTTTACGTTGTTAAACCATTAGAGTTGCATCATGATGATAACTTTGCTACATGTGTTGACGTTGGGTTGTTGTTTGTGATGTTCGCCAGCGATAAAAGCTGAGTCATGGTATGCCACTTCCTCTCTCTTGCCACCTGAATGGGGACGGCTGTCTCGACGAGCGACAGATAACATCAAGATTGACAGGTACAGTCTCAGCGTAGATACACGGTACACTTGCCATTATTTTTCTCATAATTACTGTTTCAAAATTTATAAATAAAAATATAATTACAGTGGAATTATGTTATGACATTTTCCTGCTTAATAAGCTGCCTTCTCTTGGTCCACAGACATGTTTTTCAATACAAAATTAACCTCTTATAAAGTTTTCCCATATATAAAGCTGACATTTCTTAGGTCCCTTGAGAAGTATTATAACAAAGTTCTATGGTATTAACAAACAAAAACATAATGGGAACTGTTTGTCCACTCACTCTACAGCATACCGACAAACCAACCTGAAGCTACCCTCCCACTCCACTCCTGTAACTGTTCTTTATTTTTCTTTTTCTACCAGCATCAAGTGTCTGACATTACTGTTCCTTTTATATCTTTTCTACCTACCGTAGTCATTCACTCTGTCATTCATTAGGCGGGAGGCAAATGGCAGCGCAGTGAATCTTACAGTACATATTAAACAACAAAAGTTTATTTTTAAAAAAATGAAAAAGGCGAAAAAGAGTTTGCATAGTTCATAATTTGTGTAATTATCTGTACAGCCGAGTCCCAATGTAACGAACATGTACATAACGAAAACAGCGATCTAAAGTAAAGGTTTTGAGGAACCATCAAAAAAATTCCAAACATTTATGAAAAGAACAAAATATCCATGCTAAAATGGAATAAATTGCAATGGAAACATAATAAAAGTAAATTCACTACCCCATGGCAATAAAATGTAGGTATTTCTCAGTAGATACCCTTAAACCGTCCGCTGAAACACAAAAACAAAAATTATTTGGTTAAAATCCATTTAAAACTACTGCAGCGGTGATTTGAGTTGACTGCGCATGCGCCTAGCGAGTTAGACTTTGCGTGACACATGACTTCACAAAGGGCTCCTTTCTTCTTCACCCTGGCCTCTCCTCCCCGGTCATCAGTCTTCTAGAGCCTAGCCGCCCTCCCACCCCTAGCCCCTAGCTGCCATGCAACCACGCATGCATAACAACAGAGATAACCATTAACAGTGTGGGTTACAGATCTTCCTTTTTCCTTCCTTCGCCTGAGCACCTTTTATCTTGTGACCACACCGCACGCCATGTCTTTGTGTGCAGTGTTTGATAAGTTTTTCAATAGCGCTGTTATAAGTTGGATTTTGACTAGAGATTGCAATTGGAATTGACTGCAATGCCTGTTAACAACCTGCTTACCCTATTTTTTAAAGGAATACGATTTTATTTACGGTTTTGGATAAAACACATTAAGTCGATAATAACGCCAGCAGCGCCCATTTCTGCTGCAACCCACTATGCTTCTCTGTCGCAGTTGCTCTTGAAAAGTAGGTCACGTCCTCCACACCAGCTGTGTGCATGCCTGTCAGCTGACTTTACGTGTGCCGCTATGAGCCATCAGTGTGTTGGATAAATGAAGGCGTGATTGTGGTGCAGTGTACAAACAATTGTTTGTTTATTTATTTATTTCATTTCAGTGAGAAAGTTGGCCTTCGCACTGGCTTAAATGTATGCTGGCAAAAAATATATCCATAGTACATGCCACAATGTTTACATTTTTATGGCGGTAAGAGGAGGTCCATGGCCTTGTGGGATGTATGTTTCTATCCGAAAAACTTCTGCTTATCGAAATCAATTTGTGTTTTGTTAATAAATCGTCTGATTTTTCTGTTTCATAAAAAACCTTGCAATTTTTATCTTTCCTTTTTTAACACATTTCAATGTCTTACTGAGAGAGGGCACATCTCACTTGGCATCAGTAAGCAGACTCCACTACTCTTTCCTCCCTGCCAATCACCAATGACATGTTGTCTTTCAAAGGAGGGAGAGAGAAGGAGGAAGATCATCTGCAAAGAGGTGCTGGAAACCTAATTTATCTTGTTTATTTTTCTAAATGTTAAATATGTCTTCTATTTTAATTCAACTTTCACATTAGGTAGAGCTGCAAGTAAGCCTACCTGAACAGTTTTTTATTTGGTTCCTCAGAAAACACTTAACAAAGGCTCTACTCTACTGAATAAATTACTGCTTCAGATGACCGGCTCCAGCCAGATAGTTATGAACATGTCCCAGTGTAAAAGTGTAAAATAATTGCATCAATTTTTATGTCTGTAAAGAAAAACATTTAGGTGTCTTTTTACAATAAAATTCTTTCACTGCATTGAACACTGATTTCTAATCAATGACATATATTTGACCAACTGCTTGTTTTTTATGTTTGTAAGTGTAAGCCACAACTTCACATTTAAATTTTTCTTGATAACTACAGTGAAACCTCTTTTTTACACTTTTCAGGGACAGGAAAACTTGTTATAAATTGAAGGGAACTATAATAATAAAGAAATTTGTGCTGTAAAAACAATAAATAAGACCAAATAAAAAATATGTAAAAATGTAAGAAAATGTAAATCAGGGGTATAAAAGAAAGTGTTAACAGTAGTTAATTTTGTTTCTATAATTGTTTTCACAAAACAATTCTCTTATCACTAAATGCAAGCCAGAGGTCTGCAAAACTAACTGGAATTGGCCAGCACCAGTGGGGGAAGATGACTGTAGCTAAGAAACACCCTACAAGATCATGCACATTCAACTCTTAAATATTCTGTTGCAAAAAGTCTGTAATCGCCTCACTAGCACCTGGTTGGCAAATGTCAGTTGTCAGGTGCATCTTAAGCTCTAAAATACTGGTGCTGCCTGTGTGTGCAGTCCACACAAGCCAAAATGCAGTGATGAAAAAATTATATTGTACTTGGCAGGTGATAAAAATATATTTTAAATTAACGGTTTCTGAATCATCAAATTCCCTTACATCGAGGAACAATTCCAAAGACTTGCTTGTCACCACTTACAATGTACAAAGATCAGTTTTGTATCATGTCTTCAGGCGGAAAAAGAAAAAAGCAACTCACTTCCATCTCTTGATGTATGTCAGTGGCTGAAGGTCGCAGCCAGCACTTTGCAAAGCAGCTGCATATCGATCAAAGTCTGCCTGGAAATACACAAACTGAATCTTACAACACTCAAAAAGCAAATTAGAACTGCAAACATTACAATGTACCATAAATGGCCATGACCACAAAATGTTGTGCATCATGGCATAATAAACAAATCAGAAGCTTGGAATAAAAAGGGCAAACCTGAAAAATCAATTTTTTTTTTTTTTCATTTCCCATTTCAGATGGATGTAGGCTATGCGAAGTAACGTCGTTTTGCCCTTGTTCGCCCTTAGTTTTCTCACAGTTTCAAGCTAAAGTGAGTAGTACCATCTTCTGTAAGAACCTCGTAGTCTGATTTTCCTAGAGGAGCAAGGGCGAACCCGGGTCTGAAACCCTCCTCTCTGCATGTTTTTCATCAAAAATCACTAGTATTCGCCCTTGCTCTTCTGAGGAAAGTGTGTGTTTATCTGTTTGACGTGACCGTGTCCTTGAAGTAGTTACAGGAACGTGCATGTTTTATCATGTTTGACCCTTTCGACTTGATTTCTGTCTTGTCTTCTCCAATGTTTATTCACTTCAGTTGTTATTGTGATGTGCTCACAGACACTTGTCTGAACTTCCAGTGTAAGCTTTGAGTAGTTCAGTTTGAGATAATGAATGACGAACATCAAACGTCGCGAAAGAGACAGAAGAAACCTGAGCAGTGGAAGACCAACAGCTGTAAAACGAAACGAAATTCTGGGGAAGCTTATGTATCAAGAAAGATGAAACAAGACGTTCCTGCACGAACCATTGGACCACCTTGTACGAATAAGTGTCCAAAGCAATGTTTTGACAAGTTGGGTACTGAAAAGATAGAAACTATTTTCCATACTTTTTGGGAAAGTGGTAATTATGATCTCCAAAATGTTTATCTTTCAAAATTGTTGGAATGGGATGATCCTGTACATTCGGAGATTACAGATAGACCCAGTCGTAAACTTCGAACTATCCACTATTCAATGTATGATAATGGTGAAAAATTTGATGTTTGTCGTCAAGCATTTTTAAGTATTTATGGTATAAGCAAAAAACGAGTGCGTACAGTTTTGGCAAAATTGACTCCTTCTGGGACAGTANGTACAGTTTTGGCAAAATTGACTCCTTCTGGGACAGTAAAGGTTGATGAAAGAGGAAAGAAACCTCCAGGTAATAAAATCGAAGGTGATCGTCGCCAGTTTGTTAATCATCACATTGAATCACTCGCCACTGTTTCAAGTCACTACAGTAGAGCTAAAAGCCCTTTCCGAAAGTACCTGCAACCAGGTTCTTCCGTTAGTGAATCTTATGAAGTTTACCGAGAATGGCTCCAGAAGTACCACACTGGAGAAACGCCTGTCTTGGAAAGTTATTACTGCCATGTATTTGTGAATGAATACAACATAGGTGTTGAGCCCCCAACTGTGGATGAGTGTAACACGTGTGCAAAACTCAAGCTTGAAATAGCCCAACTGAAAAAAAGTGAATCGGATTCACCTCGAATATACACATTGGAGGCTGAACTTAAGGCTCACCTCGTGAGACAAAAAGTAGCTCAGCAGATGATGGGAAGTTACAAAGACAATACAGATGAAAGTATTGAAGTTATCTGTATTGATTTACAACAAACCCTACCGACACCAAAACTAACATGCAATGCCCTGTACTACAAAAGAAAAATGTGGACTTACAATTTTGGGATTCACAACATTAAAAATGGAAAAGCTACTATGTATGTTTGGGATCAAACAATTGCAAAACAAGGGTCGTGTGAAATTTCAAGCTTTCTGTCATTATTTGGAAAACTTTATTCACAAACAATTCAAGACCGTCATCATTTTCAGTGATAATTGTGGAGGCCAAAACAAACATTTAAACATTGTTCTGTCCCTCTTGCGGCTCATTCATTCAGGCCGCTTTGAAACTATTAAACATGTTTTCTTAATGCCAGGACATTCTGAAATGGGTTGTGATCGAGATTTTGGACAAATTAAACTCAAAATTAAGGACACCGAGGTATTTTCAAAGAAACATTACATTAATTTCATTGAGAGAACCAGACGTAAGAATCAGTTCCATGTTGTTGAAGTTAAACAGGAAATGGTAAAAGATTTCGATGTCCTTCAGACCATGGTAACGAAAACCAAACTAACTGGAGCCAAGTTCAAGGAAGGAAAAATCTTTGAATTTTCTAAACAATACAAAGTTGGATTCAAGATACAGCACTTTTATAACACTAACTTACCTAAAGACATACAACTGCAAAAAGGAAAAGACAGAGTTTACAGTCAAACACTTTTCAACTTATCGTCTACAGAACTTCCTGTGAAATACCCTGCACCACTCAAATTGACTGATGAAAAAAAGAAGGATATTCAGGATCTCCTCGATTTCGTACCATTGCCATACAAAACTGAATTAGAAGAAGCCTTTCAGGGACAACAAGAAGATCTACTGATACCAGAGATGAATGAAGACGATGACAACATTCATTATGATTGAACTATTTAGTTTTTATGTAACTTTTTTGTAGGTTTATATGAGCTTTATCGAGTTTTGTGTATTTTTTAAATAAAGTTTTCAGATGTTCNTTATGTAACTTTTTTGTAGGTTTATATGAGCTTTATCGAGTTTTGTGTATTTTTTAAATAAAGTTTTCAGATGTTCCCAAGTGTTGTTAGTAATTTTTCCTTCATTAATATCAAGGTTTTTGAAATTAAAAAGGTACCTACCAAAATATTGACCGTACATACTTAATATATTCGCAATACATACCGTTTCAATCCGGTTTTTGAATCAGCAGTGATTAAAATAAAGATTCGCCCTTGCTATCCTGACCACTTACAAAACTTTGAGCTTGATTTCTGAACACCCCAATTCCGGGATTAGCCCCTTCTCTTCCAAGCTCCTGAAATCCCCACATCAGTAACATGATACTGGTACACAGGTTGAGCTTGATATCATACAACACTTATGTAATGATCTGTGGGAAAGATCTTTATCAATTACTTCGTTTTTTTCTCTACCTGCTTTTAACTTGTCTGTAACTGTAAAGTGAATTACATCCACATCCATATAACCGGTTAAGGTCCCTTCTTTTTATTAAAATGTAAATGTTGGACTTTTTCAAAATTTTTTGAGAAACCATTAGAAGCGATATTGGCTTACAGTTTGTTACGAAGTGTTTATTATTCTTCTTAAAGAAGATACTACAACAGCTATTTTCCCCCAAACTAGGGTAAAATCCCATACTAAGATTAGCATTACATATATGTACTGGATATGGTGCAAATATATGGGCAAAAATAACAAAGTTTGGTATGTAATAAATTCTCACAGACTGTTTTCTAATTTCTCATACCACTTAACATTCCATGGGACTAAAAAATTATTCCCATATTTAGGAACTGACAAAAAATTTGTTACCATATTGTTGGGTGTACTGTAAATAGAAGCAAAAATGTTCAGTTTTATCTGGGCCATTGGTAGAGACCCAAGAAATTTGTGACTCGCGAATTCGTGAAAAATCTTAAAACTGTTTTAAATAGTAGGGAACGACTTATAATGCATTTTAGAGTTGTTATTTGGTGTTTTTGACTCGCAAATTACTCTAAATTATCTTGTATCCACGAATTTTTACATGCATTCGAGAATTTCAACGAATTTACAGATATCAATGAATCATTAAATGTGCGTGCCAACATGTGGTAGCATTTGGCTACCGAGACGGCGAAAGATGTACGAGCGTGTCAGAACTCGTGGGTGACTCGTCGGGTTTGGACAGTTGCAGATTGCAGAGTTTTATCTGATTTGTTTTAAAATTCCACCAAAAATAAATATTGGCGAAAGAGAAAAGCAATTTTCTCAAGAAGACATGGTTAAATCGGGAGACGTCATGTGCCGTTTTTGCAATAAAACAGTAGCGTGGGAAACCTCCGACAGCGTCAGGAAACACGTGCGGAGTTACGGTCATGTTGAAGCTCTGTCACCCATAATTTCCTTTGTTCAGTGTGACCATGTAGTCGCAATTCCCAACCCCTTGCCTAGGGCATGGCAAGGTCATCCCGCCGTCACTCTTCTTTGTTAAATGGTTCTTCATCCCATCGTCATTTTCATCTTGTCACCTCTCCTGCTTTTTTTTGTTCAGGGTACCCCACCTCTCATCAATTATCATTTTTTTCCGCACCATTTGCAGAACTTATCCTGCCACGTTCACGTTAGTGACGTCACATTGTTCCCTTCTCCTTTGTGGTTTAACGTAAGTTTTCGCCGCCAAATTCGATAATTTTATGCTTTATCCTTGTAATACATCCGCCGTCTTTGCCTAGTCTATCTCAAATATCACATCCTATTCCATGATTGTGTAAAAAGCTTGTTTTTTAATTCTGTCCTGACCCATTGTTGGCACCCCCCCCCCCCNCTGCTTCCAAAGTAGTATGAAATCAATTTTATAATTGCATTCACAGTGGAATCAGTTTAAAAATTATTTATTCTGACCCAAACTCACACAAAATATTGTTAACTAACAGCAATAAATAAAGTTGTAACGAAAACTCATGTACGGATAAACCGTATCCACAGTTAATTTTCAGTTGTCCTGGCAAAACTCCTGTATAAATAATGATAAAGCTACCCGCTCGTATCGTTTATCGGATGTTGCGTCGATCAAAGTATATTTCGGCCCCGTCACCTAAGATTTCCCACAACAATCGTTTTTAAACTGGTTGTTTACGCAAACGTCAAGCAACTGCTCTGCGACGCATTGCCTGTCTTCCCAACAAGTCTGCCTCTGTGGCGTGGTGCGACGTGCGAGTGTGGCTTGCTACCTCCCCTTACACGCTTCACGAGAGGGGAAGTGGTTACCTAGCAACCAGTGTGGCGACAAAAATTCCTCTCACTCTCTCTCACGCATGCTCCTTCCTTCCTCCCCTTACTAGCATCCGAGAGGGGAAGTTGTTGCCTAGTAAAAGAAAAAGCACATTCTCTCCCCCTCCCCCCCTTATCCCTCTCAGCAAATAAAATTAAAGTGCTACTGGCGGACGTAGAAATTTTATCAAGATTATCCGTCGCTCAAAATAGGTATCACTTGTATTTCAAAGGTAATGGTTTCGCCTGAAAATGTTACGCAATACATTTTAACAAGCAAAACATTCTGACCCAGGAAAATAGCAGCGCCAGACTTCAAATTCTATTTTCAAGAATTCAATCTCTGCGAGACTTACAACTTCATGAGGGTGTACATGGGTGCATAGAGCTCATAGAGAAATTGAAGACACACACTAATTTTAATGTCTTGGAAGCACTTAAATCCATGGAAAATGACCACAAGACCTTTGCGGTGGGAGCCCTAACAGCTTTTTGGATGCCAGTGTCAAATGTGGACTGTGAGCAATTCTCACAACTTTATTGTGTTCATACAAACAGGAGGACAAATCTGAGTCTGACAAATCTTGAACTTCTCTCTTCATATGCATATGAAGGAAAATTATGACATTTCTTGAAATCACAATATTCTTGTTAGAAACTTATTTCAAAAAATCTCTAGGAACACTTTTTAAAAGAAATTTTTTTTTGTTAGGCCTGCAAGTGAGATGTGTACACATTAGCATGCTGAGCATTATAATTGAAACTACTATTGCCGGGTTTTACTACAAAACAATTCTAACATCTAAAACCTGTACAAATATATAGTGAGTTTCTTAGTTAGCTTTTTATGAGATTTTTAAAGTGTAAAATATGTTTGTGTACATATTTTTGTTGTAATTTTTTGAATTTCAATGCCCCATTTTATTTGTCTAAAATACGTATTATTAGCACTAAACAAATCNAACAATCGTTTTTAAACTGGTTGTTTACGCAAACGTCAAGCGACTGCTCTGCGACGCATTGCCTGTCTTCCCAACACGTCTGCCTCTGTGGCGTGGTGCGACGTGCGAATGTGGCTTGCTACCTCCCCTTACACGCTTCACGAGAGGGGAAGTGGTTACCTAGCAACCAGTGTGGCGAAAAAAATTCCTCTCACTCTCTCTCACGCGTGCTCCTTCCTTCCTCCCCTTACTAGCGTCCAAGAGGGGAAGTTGTTGCCTAGTAAAAGAAAAAGCACATTCTCTCCCCCTCCCCCCCTTATCACTCTCAGCAAATAAAATTAAAGTGCTACTGGCGGACGTAGAAATTTTATCAAGATTATCCGTCGCTCAAAATAGGTATCACTTGTATTTCAAAGGTAATGGTTTCGCCTGAAAATGTTACGCAATACATTTTAACAAGCAAAACATTCTGACCCAGGAAAATAGCAGCGCCAGACTTCAAATTCTATTTTCAAGAATTCAATCTCTGCGAGACTTACAACTTCATGAGGGTGTACATGGGTGCATAGAGCTCATAGAGAAATTGAAGACACACACTAATTTTAATGTCTTGGAAGCACTTAAATCCATGGAAAATGACCACAAGACCTTTGCGGTGGGAGCCCTAACAGCTTTTTGGATGCCAGTGTCAAATGTGGACTGTGAGCAATTCTCACAACTTTATTGTGTTCATACAAACAGGAGGACAAATCTGAGTCTGACAAATCTTGAACTTCTCTCTTCATATGCATATGAAGGAAAATTATGACATTTCTTGAAATCACAATATTCTTGTTAGAAACTTATTTCAAAAGATCTCTAGGAACACTTTTTAAAAGAAATTTTTTTTTGTTAGGCCTGCAAGTGAGATGTGTACACATTAGCATGCTGAGCATTATAATTGAAACTACATATTGCCGGGTTTTACTACAAAACAATTCTAACATCTAAAACCTGTACAAATATATAGTGAGTTTCTTAGTTAGCTTTTTATGAGATTTTTAAAGTGTAAAATATGTTTGTGTACATAGTTTTGTTGTAATTTTTTGAATTTCAATGCCCCATTTTATTTGTCTAAAATACGTATTATTAGCACTAAACAAATCTGCATTTTACTCAAGAATTTTTGCCTCTCTTACTCAAGAATTTTAGGACATGCTACTCAAGAAATTCTCGGGTCTCTAGCCATTGGATACCTCAAAAATTACCATATTACTGTACATATTTGATTTATAGCCTTCTTTCATGATTTTAAAATAGATATAAATGTTTAATAGACACAGCATACTATTTATACGGTTGTCATTTGGATGGTAAGCATCTGATATACTATTGTAGTTACCCACGTACGACTGGCCGCCGAGTACGACCCACACCTTCATTATCAGATTAGATTGCTGGGGAAAATTATTTTTTTAAAGAAAACCACACCTATCCAAAGTACTATATTTGTTATATAACTGTACCTCAAATTTATCTTCAAAAGCGTAAAATATTCTGCTGCAACATTGTTTCTAAAAGCCTAACTGGCTAAGGCATGAACATAGGTAGCTGACAAACGGGACAGTAGGCGCAACTTTGCAACGTGCAGTTAAAAGCCAGAAGGGTGAAGCGGTGACCTTTACACGTCCCTTCTGCTTTCTCTTCTCATGGGCAAGTAATTTGACCTCATTCGAGGCAGTGGATTTGTTTACAATTTTATTACGTTTCTACTTGGATAATATCGCACTTTAACAAACTAAAATGTATCACAAGACCATTTGGTAAACTAAATCGGCTGATTTGAAGACTGTCTTAATTTTCAGCTTTTATTCAATGGATACTTAATATATGGTACTTACCTCTGCCACTACTTTTTTATGCTACTCGTCTGGTGAAAATGAACAGGTACCAGCTGCATACAAAGGCAAAAAATTAAAATTTCCAACACTAAAATACTATTTATTTGTTTCAGTCGCATCGCAGCATCACGTGTTCGGTGTTGCTACGTTCTACAGCAGTGTTGCCAACCGTAACGATTACCGGTAACCACCTAAAGAAAGTTTTTGTACACCCAGTTTTCTTTAGTAGACTTTCATTGAAAAATTGTTACACAGAGAATGGTTAAGTGCTGTATGTTTGCATCTTCAGGAGCATAATAAATAAATAGCGTATATAGGTATTGTGTGAGAAAATGGTTGCCAGCAAGCGCACGCCATATACCACCATGCAAAACCGACTCATGTACCACCTGCACGCAAAATCTGATGTTGATACCACCCGCACCCTGTTTAGGAGAGCCTAATTTTTGGAAAAAATGTGCAGATTGTACGTGGGTAAATACAGTGAGAGAGAGTGTGAGTGTGAGTGTGAGTGTGAGAGCGAGAGTGTGTGTGTTTTAGAGAGAGTGTGAGTTTTAAAGAGAGTGTGTGAGAGTTTGAGTGTGTGAGTTTGAGAGAGTGTGTGTGTATGTGTATATAGATGTGTGTGTGTGTTTAAATGGCCTAACACAGCACTACCTTTGGAACAGATATGACAAGAATTGGTTGATTAATTCCTGATATATGAACTTTATTTATTCAGGTAAAGCTATCTTCCAAAATTGTGGACTAATGAGGACGTGAGTTTCTGAATTTACTGTTGACACTGTGAACTGTCTATATGACCATCTTCTTGGCTTCCAGACTGGAGCTATACCTTCATGGCTGCAATAACCGAATTCATCTTCAAGGTGTCTCTATAGCAATAGTCCATAACTCTGTGAATTACTGCTGTCAAGAGACCATAAAAAAGCATACTGAAATATACAATAAAATGTCAGTTACTGCTGTCAAGAGACTCTCAAGATGCATACTGAAATGTATATGGAAAACGTCTGTTAACGTTGTCCAGAGACCTTAAAGATGCCCAATGAAATGTATGGTGAAACATTAGTTACTGCAACCATGAAGTGCCAGAAGCCAAGATAGTCATCCAAAGGCCATGAATGCATGCAATCTTTTAACTCTCTACATACCAATTTTGTTTCAATTGGTTTAATGTTTCCTGAGATAAGACTTGGCAACCAAAAATTTTTAATGCCTACTATTTTGAAGATAAGAAACCTGCTTAGTCAAAAACTATAAAAGTCAGGTGTCCTTACTAACTTTTATTCAGTGTATATAGTTTAGTAAAATTCAGCAACGAGTTCAATTTTTTTTTTATTTCACATATAAATGTAACAAAAAAAAAAAAAAGAACCACCATCACAGGAAGGTGAACTCATAAGCCCATCTTTCCTTTAAAAAGAAGGTTTGTTAACAGAATTAACAAGCTGTGTGGTCTGTCTAAGTATTAACTGTAAAAAGTTTAGTAAAATTCAGTACTTGAGTTCAAAAGTACTTTTTGGGAGGGTGAAAAAAAAGGGAGGGGGGGTGAGAATACACATGCACACACACTGTAACAATGAATCTATTCAATACTTCAATTTTTAGATACCACCAATTCTTTACTGATAATTGGAATAAAGAATCATTATTTTCAGCAATTAATTTAGAGTATTGAAGTTGTGTAATGTCCATTTGCAGAAAAGTACCTGGTTTTTGTTACCAGTACACCAAATTACTAGAAAATTCATGTTCATTATCAAGCAATACCATAGCCATACTTCTAAGTAAAGGCAAATGTGTAACGAAAAAGTGTGCAGTCCTTTTAACACTCTCTTTAATTGGCAGCATATAGTGCATAGCATTATGGCAATACAGTTATAATATAAAATGCACACAAAACCAGAACCCACTCTAACTTCCTTCTTATGCACTGCTATAGACAATAAATTATCACAGGGCCTGTGAGATTGTGGTAAGGCTGATAACTTTCGCACCAAGCTCCAGCAATTCTGCATAATAACTCTAATCTCAAATTTTTCTTTCCCTTCTTTATTTGTGGTTTGGAAATGACTACCACCAAACAAAGAGAGTGCAAATTAAAACTATTACATTTCCACTGCAACTGAATTTTAAAACACAATAATATCNACTATTTTGAAGATAAGAAACCTGCTTAGTCAAAAACTATAAAAGTCAGGTGTCCTTACTAACTTTTATTCAGTGTGTATAGTTTAGTAAAATTCAGCAACGAGTTCAATTTTTTTTTTATTTCACACATAAATGTAACAAAAAAAAAAAAGAACCACCATCACAGGAAGGTGAACTCATAAGCCCATCTTTCCTTTAAAAAGAAGGTTTTTTAACAGAATTAACAAGCTGTGTGGTCTGTCTAAGTATTAACTGTAAAAAGTTTAGTAAAATTCAGTACTTGAGTTCAAAAGTACTTTTTGGGAGGGTGAAAAAAAAGGGAGGGGGGGTGAGAATACACATGCACACACACTATAACAATGAATTTATTCAATACTTCAATTTTTAGATACCACCAATTCTTCACTGATAATTGGAATAAAGAATCATTATTTTCAGCAATTAATTTAGAGCATTGAAGTTGTGTAATGTCCATTTGCAGAAAAGTACCTGGTTTTTGTTACCAGTACACAAAAAATTACTAGAAAATTCATGTTCATTATCAAGCAATACCATAGCCATACTTCTAAGTAAAGGCAAATGTGTAACGAAAAAGTGTGCAGTCCTTTTAACACTCTCTTTAATTGGCAGCATATAGTGCATAGCATTATGGCAATACAGTTATAATATAAAATGCACACAAAACCAGAACCCACTCTAACTTCCTTCTTATGCACTGCTATAGACAATAAATTATCACAGGGCCTGTGAGATTGTGGTAAAGCTGATAACTTTCGCACCAAGCTCCAGCAATTCTGCATAATAACTCTAATCTCAATTTTTTATTTCCCTTCTTTATTTGTGGTTTTGAAATGACAACCACCAAACAAAGAGAGTGCAAATTAAAACTATTACATTTCCACTGCAACCGAATTTTAAAACACAATAATATCATAAACAAAAAATTATTTTTTTCTTCAACAATCATCTTTGCCACCCNCATAAACAAAAAATTATTTTTTTCTTCAACAATCATCTTTGCCACCCCCATCGGGTTTGAATTAAATCTACATACTAATTTAGCCAAATCATGGTTAACTTAAAAGGAAAAGATGGCAGTTGAGTCATTTTAAGATGTTCATAATAACCACTCGCTTCCGACACCAAGCAATTTGAAAATGCCCATTTCTCTCCTTCAATCAGACTACTTGCGCCCGGTATTAGCCAACTACAACTAACTTCCCACCTATACTACTTCAGCTTGGTGACCTTCACAAAACCTCTGGAAGGTTCTCATACTAATTAAATGACAAAGATTACAATTTTCATAAAAAAAAAAATTTTCACTAACTTTAACAAAAAAATTAATCCTTAAAATTGTAATTACACTGTCAGTTTGCAAACTGACTTATGTTGAAATAAAATAAAAAATATTATGAACCAATTAAATTCTGGTACTTTCCCACCTAACCAAACTGTAATATAAATTATTCTCTTTAAAACTCTAGAAAATTCTCCATGCTGTTTATAATACACAAAATTCTAAAAGCACAAAATTTACATTAGGCATAATAATTTAGGTAAAAAAAAANTCCATGCTGTTTATAATACACAAAATTCTAAAAGCACAAAATTTACATTAGGCATAATAATTTAGGTAAAAAAAAAATTCTTAAAATTTTATTCAAACAATACCTACTGTTCACCTTTAATTTATCTAAAGAATCACTCATAANTAAAAAAAAATTCTTAAAATTTTATTCAAACAATACCTACTGTTCACCTTTAATTTATCTAAAGAATCACTCATAATTATAGCAAAATTCAAACACTGTTACAGCTGAGATATTAATTCAATTAACTATATCCAGGGAGGGGGTGCACCACCTCATAATTACACCAAAAATAAAAATATTGAAGTTGCTGTGCATTCTAGAATTTTAACAACAGCTATAAATTTAGCTATAATAAAAAAATACAGTGTGCTGAATATCAAATGGCCATTGCTGGTGGTCACTAAAAAAATTATATTCACTTTCTGGTGTTTACATCCAAACACAAATACAGAAAAAAATTAACTTAAGTTTGTATCCAAAGGGCAAGCTTACACTACATGCTACAATATGATTATTTTATTTTCCTGAAGCATATTAATGCTATGATAATTTTTTTGACTGCTTTGAGCCAATTAATTTTCTTTTGTTTTTACAAAATGGCTGAACGTAAACATGACAGTCGTACCTCATACGCAAATTACAATTTGTTTTTGGCGTAACTGCATTAGGCCTCTTCTACCAAGATGGTAGCATAAGTGTAAAATACTCAATAATTTGAATTTTCACCAGAAATCAGAAATGATCCACAGTTGTCCATTGTAAAGTGTGAGCACTTTTGATTCATATGTGATTCTAGAGTAAAAGTGACTTCCAAATTAAATGTCTTTCATGTCAGTTTTCTTATGCTGTATTCGAATTGGCAGAATTTATTTTGTCACGTGACCCAATTTTGTACACAAAAATGATGACGTATTTTTAATTTCACATTTTGTTTTTTGTACATAGCAAACCATTATATATATATATATATATATAATACCAAGTTCTTGCTGTATTTATATTTATCTGGAGTCTACACGTTAGTTTAACCAATAAAATACATATAGAAATACATAATTAACTTAATCTGGAATAAATAACAGTGCTTCATAATTAGTACTGCAGTTCATTCACTAGTAACTTTGTTTGCAGTTACAGTAATGTATTTAAAATATTGGGCTTGTAATATTCAAACAAAATAACATCCAGCTCGTTCCAGAATTATACAAAATAAACACACTTATTTTGAATTACAGTATTGTGTTTCTTTAGAATATATTTTCCCAGCAAAATTTTGATGTTCTTACTATTGCTAAACAAGTGACTGTCTACAGCATCAGAATTGAAACCTACCAAATTGCAAATTAATAAATAATAAAATGTTTATTTCAAGTATGACGACATGCATTCATCATTGTACAACAAGCCTTTAAAAAGAAAGCAGCGAATCATTTTTTCCATACTCCATAATTGGCGTTTCAAGAACATCGTGTGCTAACTGTTTTCTTTTTTTACTTTCAGGATTGTATGTTTAATTCAAAACTTTACTGGCATGAATGTCTTGTTACTGCAGTAACAATGTTTAGCCTAATATTTTCATGGTGCAATATTATAAGTAAACCTCATTTAAATAAACAGTAAGATAATAAAATTCTTTTATCTNCCTAATATTTTCATGGTGCAATATTATAAGTAAACCTCATTTAAATAAACAGTAAGATAATAAAATTCTTTTATCTCTGAATTTTTTAAGTTATTTAATACGTATTCACATTTAAGGCTGGCTAAATAGTAGGTTCACTTATAAACAATTGTTTGTATTTTATTTAGATGTATAACAGAAGTATCAAGAGTTTACACTTTCTTTGTAGTAATATACTGTAGGAGGAAACATAGACATAAACCTACCCGTTTTAGATGTGCTGCACTTAGGATTGTAGCAAGCAAACTAAACTTTGGTTAACTGCAATGGAAAAATAATCATCAAAACTTTGATGNCCTAATATTTTCATGGTGCAATATTATAAGTAAACCTCATTTAAATAAACAGTAAGATAATAAAATTCTTTTATCTGTGAATTTTTTAAGTTATTTAATACGTATTCACATTTAAGGCTGGCTAAATAGTAGGTTCACTTATAAACAATTGTTTGTATTTTATTTAGAAGTATCAAGAGTCTACACTTTCTTTGTAGTAATATATTGTAGGAGGAAACATAGACATAAACCTACCTGTTTTAGATGTACTGCACTTAGGATTGTAGCAAGCAAACTAAACTTTGGTTAACTGCAATGGAAAAATAATCATCAAAACTTTGATGCCCTAGGATATTAATGCATCTAAACTGTTTGTCTCTTAAATTTTGTATTATTAATTTATTTTTTGGATACTTTGGCTACACTAAAAACTTTCAGTCGAACTGAGAATCAATGAGTACTATGGCAGAATCAGGTTCAAGTTCGGAATTAATAAAATATTGGAATCAACCCGTCACTAATGCATACATACAAAAAACACAAACACAGGAAGGTGAACTCGCAAGCCTAACTTTCCTTGCAAAAGTATGTCTGTTAATAGAATTAACAAGCTGTGGTCTGACCTCAGTCATGGAGTGCGAGCAGATGTAGTAGATGATGAAGAGTCGCATCTTGTCATCCGGGTTGCCACTCTCTGGGTCTGTTAGCAGGTCCATGAGGCTACGATCCAGCGTGGCCTTGCTCATCACTTTCTCCTCAAACTCAAACAACGTGTCCAGACGCCTGTTCTTGATTGTGTTTAGGATGCCTATNACAACGTGTCCAGACGCCTGTTCTTGATTGTGTTTAGGATGCCTATATGTATACATTTAGAGATTACTATTGCATCTTTCCTTGCTTTAATAGCTTGCAAAATGAAAATTTATGTCCTATTAAAATACAACCAGGGAATAATAAACTAAAAATCTAGTATTACAACCTCATATTGCGTACACCATGCAGTACATAAAAACTCTTTACCAAGACAATTAACATTTCTACCTTTAATTAACTGCACTGTAACTGTAATGTCTGAACACAACTATTATGAGTATGACATCGTACTACTTGACTACACAGTAGAGCACCTCGCTTAACAGAGTAGGAACTTATCTGTCTGTAACCCTGTGCACATAAAAATTGTGCACCATTCTATTTTTATCAGCTGTACTTTATAAAGTACAAATGAAATACGTTTATACTAGGGACGGGTCGAATAAGCAAAAATGTCGATTCCGGTTCCGGTGCCAATTCTGCAATTTAAATATTGGTTCCAGTATTCGGTTCTATGTATTTTGAATACTTGCCTTTTGCTTGNCCGGTGCCAATTCTGCAATTTAAATATTGGTTCCAGTATTCGGTTCTATGTATTTTGAATACTTGCCTTTTGCTTGAAACTTTATTAAACCTATGCAGGTAAAATTCATTAAATAGGTAAAATTAATTAAATGTTTTATTTAACCGTTATATGGAAGAATTGAACAATAACAAAGTGTCAAGATAAGTTTTAATGTATACAGATAAACTTGTTGTATTAAATTTTTTTAAGGTTAGTAAATATGTAAAAAATTATTCTTTTTTTACATTAAAATGTGGTGATTGTGATATGTTTGGAAAATACTTTAATTAAATAACTCATGGCCCTCAAACCAAAAAATTGTGGTGTGCTGTATGATAAAGGTAAGCTACAAAAGTTCGTTAAAAGAAGGTCAACAGCTGTGGTGGGCAGCTGGATTTCTATCTTTTTTTGCTTCTTTTATGGTGTCTAGGCAGCCCTTTTTTTTTGCGTCTTTTACACAGTGACTCACTGGTTTTTTTTTTGCTGTGCTGGAATGTGACACCTCGAAAAAAAAACGTCTCTTCTTCCTCTCTTACTCATGGCCCGCGGCCATCCTACCAAACAAAGAAGGCTTGGAGGAATGTATTGATCGGCTAGCAGTGGAAGGGCTGAGAGATAAAGAGAGAGAGAGAGAGAAGGGAGAGGTGTGTTGATGTAAGAGCAAGAGATGAGATAACAGACTATTCCCATACACTTCCCTCCATCGTGGTACCACTCCTTAATTGTTTTTCCGTGTAAAGCAGGCAACCCAGAAATTTTTTTCTTTATGTTGGAAAAAAGGGTGTGCTATACATGAGTAAATACCATAGTTATTTTTGTAACAACAGAGTTTTGCCATTTCTGTGTAGAACCAAGAACCGAGTAATTGTTGTTAACCTAAAACCGGTTCTGAGTCATACCTCAAGAACCGGTATAAATTGGAACCAAAGAACTGAACCGACCCATCCCTAGTTTATATGCTTTTAAAAAGCTACAAAACTTTGTTTTGATAATATAATTTTNAAAGAACTGAACCGACCCATCCCTAGTTTATATGCTTTTAAAAAGCTACAAAACTTTGTTTTGATAATATAATTTTCTGCAATATAATGAATATGTGTGTTTTACTTTCAACCCGAATGCACTGTACACTTTCAGCTTTCAGAGCAAACATATAGCATAATTAAGTGCCAATATGAAAAAATTGTTTGCAGTCTCTGCAATTTCCAGAGTGGCAAAACAATCGTCACACTAACAAATGCTTACATCTTGAAAGCACTGGTATGAAAAGTTGCCCATGCTTGGACCAGCTTGCCTCACAGCATTGCACAAAATGTGCAGCACAAACTATGCTTCTGTTAACCTTTGAGGGCACTGAGAATGAAAAATTACCAACAGCGCACTTTGAAGAAAGAAAAACTGCTGATCAGAGAATTACTGCATCTTCAAAACCATTTAGCAGTACATGGAGAACAGTGTACGTAACATAAGCTGCAAAACAAAACTATAAACTTGTCACTTACTTCTTGTAAAGAAACATATCTTCAAACACACACTACATGAGTTACAGTAAACATAAAGTAAAATTGTACTTGATATTCTCCTGTATCAAACATAATTATTAAATGTTGCACCTGACAAAAAACACAACCTAAAATTCTACACCACCACTAGGAAAGTGATGGAAGTACGTTTATGCTACTTGGCCATGCCAGCAATCAAGATGCCTACATTCAATGCAACAACACCTATAATTGTCACTGCAAAAATTCAATTATCAGCAGGGATTAAGTTTTCTGGGTAATGTATTGGGTGCGCTAGAGAAGNATAATTGTCACTGCAAAAATTCAATTATCAGCAGGGATTAAGTTTTCTGGGTAATGTATTGGGTGCGCTAGAGAAGTTACAGCACATTGTTAAAAAAAAATCACATATTATATATGAACAATTAATTTTTTTAAATTGACTTTATTTACTAAAGTCATAATAAAAAAAAATTGAACCTGTTGTCCAACTACTCCATTATAGTGGTGCTCTACTGTCAAAATAGTTATTTCTGTGTTTGCCGCTCCACACTATGAGCAGACAAAGCACAATGCATACTTAAATAATAAATAATTACATGTATGTTAACTAACCAGTGGCAATTGTCGTATGCATATCTATCAGTCGTTTCTTCTCCAACAGCTGTGGAAGAGAGTTGACAGCAGAGGTCAACTTGGCTGTGTTGTCTGTTACCATGGAAAATGCTGCATCACTTTCATTGTCAATACCCTAAACAAGTGGAATTATTGGTCCAACGTTTTGTAAATTAGCTGAAATGACACATTGTACTTGTACATCAGCAAACTCCAAAATCTAAATTTTTCAATAATTACACACCGTAAATGTTAATTAAAGAGAAGGCATAAACAAGCACTCGGTTATTATGCTACTATGTACTTACTTTCCGAAGCATAAATTTAAAATCAAGAAAAGTCAAAGTTAGAGCAATATGTCAGGTTCTTGTGTTATTGTAGTGTAGGGTGTTTGTTAACAACTTCACATACAGAAACATTTTCTTATTGCACGTGCCTGACCAGACCCTTGGCAAGCTCTACAGTTTAATGGCAACACCTCATGTATCACAGATATGACGCGTGACGCGTACTGATATATACATATACACGATTTCGCCTCATCTTCATGTGTCATTATGTCACCCCGGGCGGGGTTTGAACCATGAACGACTTGCTACCAGAACCTACCAGCATGCCCCTAGACAAGGGGCACCCACGGACATGTCAGCCAAGATTGTTTTCGTCTTTATATCAGACGTCACGCCAACCCCCACGTGTGATAAAAGCNATAATTGTCACTGCAAAAATTCAATTATCAGCAGGGATTAAGTTTTCTGGGTAATGTATTGGGTGCGCTAGAGAAGCTACAGCACATTGTTAAAAAAAAATCACATATTATATATGAACAATTAATTTTTTTTAATTGACTTTATTTACTAAAGTCATAATAAAAAAAAATTGAACCTGTTGTCCAACTACTCCATTATAGTGGTGCTCTACTGTCAAAATAGTTATTTCTGTGTTTGCCGCTCCACACTATGAGCAGACAAAGCACAATGCATACTTAAATAATAAATAATTACATGTATGTTAACTAACCAGTGGCAATTGTCGTATGCATATCTATCAGTCGTTTCTTCTCCAACAGCTGTGGAAGAGAGTTGACAGCAGAGGTCAACTTGGCTGTGTTGTCTGTTACCATGGAAAATGCTGCATCACTTTCATTGTCAATACCCTAAACAAGTGGAATTATTGGTCCAACGTTTTGTAAATTAGCTGAAATGACACATTGTACTTGTACATCAGCAAACTCCAAAATCTAAATTTATCAATAATTACACACCGTAAATGTTAATTAAAGAGAAGGCATAAACAAGCACTCGGTTATTATGCTACTATGTACTTACTTTCAGAAGCATAAATTTAAAATCAAGAAAATCAAGAAAAGTCAAAGTTAGAGTAATATGTCAGGTTCTTGTGTTATTGTAGTGTAGGGTGTTTGTTAACAACTTCACATACAGAAACATTTTCTTATTGCACGTGCCTGACCAGACCACTTGGCAAGCTCTACAGTTTAATGGCAACACCTCATGTATCACAGATATGGCGCGTGACGCGTACTGATATATACATATACACGATTTCGCCTCATCTTCATGTGTCATTATGTCACCCCAGGCGGGGTTTGAACCATGAACGCCTTGCTACCAGCATGCCCCTAGACAAGGGGCACCCACGGACATGTCAGCCAAGATCGTTTTCGTCTTTATATAAGACGTCACGCCAACCCCCACGTGTGATAAAAGCGCAGCCAAGCATCCCAGCGCTGCGCCTGAGCTCGTGCAGCCCACGCAACNAACACCGCATAACAGAGAGACTGCTTCCGCCACGGCCCGAGAGATGGCACCAGAATACGGCTCCGCTTACGGAGGGAAGAGCTACGCCCGCCACCCCCAAGACCACGTGGATATATGACCCTGCACCTCCATAGAACGGCAAATCATTCTCCGCAGATAGCTCCACCACCTCGTGTGCTGGAGCTTTCTGCAGACACTGACATCCTCCAGTAGGACCACCACTACTTACCAAACATCTGCAAGACCTTCACCAGCAACCTCAAAAGAAGTCTACCCTTCTGGTAGTGACACCCGAGTCCCTTCTGGACCATAGCATCGAGTTAGCTAGGGTCAGTTAGTATTATAGCTACCTAGCCGCATCTGCTTTTATCTAGTTTAGACCCAGGTCCCCGTCACCTGGTATTCACGTAGTCTACTTCCGTTACAGTTTCTTGTTAGTTAGGAGTTTGTACAGGCCACTGTGTCTATTCCTCGCGGGAATAAACACATTTTCTATCTAACCTCTAAATACTTATTTTTAGGGTGACTGTGACTTTTGTCCCCAGTAGAAGTCAGCTCAGCCCANTTTTCTATCTAACCTCTAAATACTTATTTTTAGGGTGACTGTGACTTTTGTCCCCAGTAGAAGTCAGCTCAGCCCACGAAGGAAAAGCAGGAGACAGTGTCATTACAACCCATTTGCTGAACCTAGAGTAAGACTGCAGGCTCCCTTAACCGGGTGCACGTACGTCTCAAACAAACACAATAGACGGCCACCCAAACTGTGGATCAAGTACGCAAGGTGCCTAGTGCACACGTAAGGTAGAGCCACTACCACTAGGAACTCAATCCACAAGGCAGCTAGTCAGCCAACCCAGCTAATTCAATCCATCCACCGCGCTGTACTGTCGCCGGAAGGAGTGATAAGACTGGTTTGGACCACACCCATGTCGCTGTCAAACATCCAGGGTAAACACACAGCTCTAACCACCGTTCAAAAATAAACACTGGATATGTCTTCTGTATTTATAACTGTGTTGGCAGCATATACTGCATTATCTATGAATTTGCATTGGCAGCAGTATACATACAAAGAAAATAAAAACGAGTACACCAGACACCTCCAATTTTGCGACTGCCCATGGTTCCTGAGAATACTGTTGTAAGATCGCTACCATTGTAAAATTAAAATAAACTAATTTCGACCTCTAAAAAATTTTAAAATATGTTTTAAAGTACATTATTTTCATGAAGTTTATGTTTAATTATCTCTGGGGTAAAACTAATATGTTTTAAAAAAAAATATTGTTTATATTTAGTAGGCAAACATCTTCTGAACAAAATGATACCCCAGAAGTGAATATTTGACCTCCCCTCAACAACAAACATTTTTAATATTTCAAGGCACATACGTTTTACCAGGCGCACAGTCTATTTTCAGTGGCTTCTTTCAGGAAATATGCACCAAAATTGGAAGATTAGTTATTGAAATATTAATTTACTTCAATAAGCACACATTTTCTGAATAAACTGATATCCTGGAAGGACATGTACGACATCCCTTTATCGCCAAATAATGGGTAACCACCGAGCCTAAGAGCCGTGTAAATTATAGCAAGCGCCAAGTGGAATCTTGAGGGAAAAATCAGAGGATGTGGTTTTGAATTATTAATTACCAAAGGTCATGAAGAAACTACAGTGGATTCTCTAATTACCATTTTCCAGGGAACTGTCAAAAAATTTCCGTAAATATAGGATTTTGGCAGATGAACTTGCATGTACATCAATAAAATAAAACTTATTACACTTCATGTTGAGTGTATTATCTGTGAATAAAACTTAACTAATAAACACAATA
>NQII01002533.1:41812-71245 GCA_002778355.1 Clitarchus hookeri | reverse complement strand
AGACAATGTGGAATGGTTAGCTACTGCTATTAATCAGTTAACTCCCCTCTTAATTCTACTCTGAAAGAAAAAAAATGGGCACCAACTAATAGATAGTTGTAACAACAACTGATTTTTCAATTCATCACATTGGCCATCTAACATAAAAAGTTGTTTTCAGTACAGTGTTACAAGTAATTCTATTATTTTTTCAAGTAACAAATTTACACCGACACTAACAGCTAAAATAAAATAATTTCTGGGAGTTGATCACACCAGAGGATTTATTACAGAAATGTTGGTAGTTACTAAACATAGACCTGTTGTTCCTAGCCAGCATACAGAATTAGTGAGATGAATGACAATAGAAATGAATCTTTAAAAAACATGGCTGGATGGCTCTGGTAACTTGAGTAATAAAAAAATAACAATACACATTTTATGCTACTGTCCAAATAAAAATTTTCTGTTGATCATTTTTTTATTCGCATTAGACACTGTAAAAAAAACAATACTGTACCTACCACCTTATGTTGTCAGATTTTTACCAACTTATGTGATGAATTTATTTCTGAGTATTATGTAGAAAAATCATTTATAAATTTTTTTCTACAGTATTTTGAAGTACTGACATGTCTTAAAAATGTAAAAAGAAAAGAAAAAGAACTGAATTTCAGTGACTTCAAATACAGTTACTCTCAATGCTGGAATCGTATACCTATGTAATGCCCCGCAGGGACCTCTGAAAATGGAGAATAAAACTAATCAATATCTGTGCAAAAAATTCCTGAAAGCGGTAAATAAAATACAACATAGCAGTACAAAAAATTATTTAGAAAATGCACACTAAATATAATAGACACATAAAAAGTAGGTGTTAATTTTTTTTTTAATACTTTTTTTATGTCAAAAATAGTTGTTATTTTCTTGCTACAAAAATGCAGGTTCTTGCATGAGAATTGCTCCAATTTTTCATGTGCTCTTTATAAAGACATACATAATTTGAGAGGTATCACTTTATTCATAAAACCTAAAATTGGCAGTGTTCTTCCTATTGAAAAGCAGTGTTTTTTTATCAATTGTTATTTTCTTGCAAAAATACCTAACTTCCAGATAGCATTGAAAACAATTTCACATTTTCTTACTTAAGATTTTGTATTCTGCCTGACACCTGGAACAACGGTCACAATGCACTGGTAAGGGCATACTGTTTCATGAAGAGACTAATTTAAACAATTTATACACAATTATAAAAACACTGTTTAAGAAAATAATAAAAGTGCCTTTGTACGAACAGAAAAAAAAAAATTTGAAAAATATACTTTTATGTTTTTGAACTATCTAAACTTTCAACAACAAATTTTTTCGTTAGGCCCGCTGACAAAACTTTTGTTTGTTCAGCACATGCAGTGAAACCTCATTGTTGCGTTCCCGTTTATGTTGATTTCTTGTATCAGTCGATTTTTTTGGATGGACCCAACAAATATCCTATATAAACAATGTTAAAAAAAACCTGCATGCTACGCCCTTAAATCATTCATTTACCCGCATCCATCAATCAGATATTCTGTACGAAAACTAAAATTAAAAAACTATGAAAAAACTATCTTAAAACTGGTACTACCAAAATTCAGTAGCGCCAAGAGCAGATAAACAGACACTCCCTAACCTCAAATGCTAGTATACACAACTAGTTGTCGTGAAACGTTGCAATTGTTAACAACCACGTAATTTATTTTTGATATTTCAATCACTATTTGTTTTAAATTACTCACATCAAAAAACAGGTAAAACATAATAATTGCAGGCATTTCTTTGTTTCAAGTCAGTAAACTAATATTTGCACAAATAAAACAGGTATGTTTGTGGGTGTGGTATGGAACAGAACCAGACATTCATAATGGACGGAACGGATTCGAACTTTACTCTCGTTCCACAATGGAAACGTAATAATTTTTAGGTCAGTATACAGTAAATAACCATGTAAATTACAAGCATTAAAGGGGAACAGTATGTTTTCACGGATTAATTCTGTTAAGATAAAATTACGCTAGTAACTTTTTTTAAGAGTAATGCAGTGATATCAACTGTCACACAAGATGGAGAGTGTAGTCAACTTAGCAGACTGTGTTTAATTTGGCGAAATTAAAAAACATATAGCAAGCAACTGAATTTCTAGGGGAGTAAAATATAATTTCAAAAAATCGGGTTTTTACATATCAAACTTAAAAAACTGTGTAAAATTTGCCTCCAAATCAGAGTAAAAAATATAAAATACAGCATTATTATGATGAAACTACGTATAATACTTTACTACTGTACTTAAATTTTAACAATTTTTAGCACGTTTCTATTTTAAATCATTGTTTTTAATAAATTTTGTTTGATTTTTGCCACTTATTTTACATTTGGCAGAAATTAAGTGAATTTTATGTAAACATTCGGCGAATTTTTGAAATTAAGTACATTTCAATATTTTATAATACAATACTTATGAATGATTGAAATATGTTTTTTTCATCCAGTATTTAAGATATGTCCACTGTTCATTCCAGGCAATCAACTCAGTACACCCAAGAATGAAGATAATTTTTTTTTTTAGGTTAGGTTTAACGTTTTGAGGAGAGGTCCACATGTTGAGTTTTCCCGCATGCTGAGTTTTTTTCAGTAGGTCCCATAAAAAACGAATAATAGAGGTTTCACTGTTTGTACAAAGAATATGTATAACAAAAATACAGTTAGCTGGAAGAATACAAGATTAAAATACGTGGTAATTCAATTTACAACTATATTCTACATTAGTACATGTATATAAACACATTTTTCACCGCCGCGACGCTTTGTTAAAAAATAAAGAATTGTTGGATAAAACAGGACGATGCTACGAGTGTAAACAAACTCAGCAAGCTAGTTTGACGCAAATTCCATAGATAACGTGGTGCCTGGTAGACATGAACACTACAACGGCAGGGTTTCCCAATTAGCAAATAAACTTGCAGGGTCGCGCACTAGAATGTTCACCCAAAGTGACGCATCATCACTTGCACTCATTTTCTCATGTTATCTATGGCCGTAAACACACGTGATGCAAAGTAAAACATGTTTTCGTTTATGGTGATAAATCAAAGAAATCCACTGGGCAACTCTGCATGAATTCATATTTGAATATGAAAAAAAAACATATAAAATGAGTTGTAAGAAGCAACTATGTGACATAAAATAATAATTCGCAGAAATACTACTTTTGTACAATTCATGAATTACAGCTCAAACTTTCATAAATTGTAATTTTTCATTTTTTATGTGAGAATTTGTGTTATTTTTCGTGTTTGCTAAATTTTCAGGTCTCTACATATAAAATATTTTTCATGCACTAACAATCTCAATATCCCAGTAACAAGAACAGTTCATATTTAAGAATCAGTGGATAAAAAACAATCCAGCTATATTAAAAAATTAATTTTAAAACTCTCAGAATGCACAATATATATGAAAATTATCTCAAATTNAAACAATCCAGCTATATTAAAAAATTAATTTTAAAACTCTCAGAATGCACAATATATATGAAAATTATCTCAAATTTCAATGACTTACAACAATTTATATTTTGCATTTAACGCTAGTAATAAAGTTAATAAAATAACTGTTGCATAGTATGTAATGTGGAGTAAATTTCACACAGTCTTCTTATTATTGGTATTTAGAAATCACTTCTTAGTAACAGTATCAGCAGCAAGTTTACTACCTGTTCAAAAAGTTAAGCTTAAGCTAGTTCTCAGATCTGAAAGAATGTGGCTCTATGCAGAAAATGCTCTTTCGCTGTAAGCATTGGAAGGTGGAATCCATAATGCTGACACAGATTGTTCCAAAAGGTTTGAGTGTGGTTTATGCAAGCCTAACAAAACTTTGATGACATAACTGGCTTCATTTCATTCAAGAGTTCCAACACTTGTTGAGAAAGTTTGAAGAGAAGGGGAACTTTCTTTGCACTGACATACAGTGAGTCATCAACCGTGTTGTTCACCACATATTTAGGATGAAATAGTTTCCCAATGGTAAAAACAAAGCCTTTTCCTGCATCACGATTCATCAAATCATGAATTTGGTGTGGCATTTCAAACCCATACTAATGAAACCTTGATGAACCGAGTGCTGCTTCACTTTGGTAGACAGCTTGGAAAGTTCAGTGGATGTTNACCCATACTAATGAAACCTTGATGAACCGAGTGCTGCTTCACTTTGGTAGACAGCTTGGAAAGTTCAGTGGATGTTGTTTGTCCAAGGAACCTCTGCTTATCAAAAGGAATTGGTTCAGTATATCTGAAAGTTCTGGATACACTTTGTGGGCNACCCATACTAATGAAACCTTGATGAACCGAGTGCTGCTTCACTTTGGTAGACAGCTTGGAAAGTTCAGTGGATGTTTGTTTGTCCAAGGAACCTCTGCTTATCAAAAGGAATTGGTTCAGTTNATGTTTGTTTGTCCAAGGAACCTCTGCTTATCAAAAGGAATTGGTTCAGTTTATCTGAAAGTTCTGGATACACTTTGTGGGCAAACACGTAGTTCACACCTTCAAAGTGAACATTTTATGACAGCAATGTTGTCGCTTGACAGCTTTCTGAAGTATGTGACATCACCGCTTCCTTCTTGCTCCTGTACAAGAAACTCCACTAAATCTTCCAGATACTCTGCTACATATTTAGCAGCTCCAAACCAGGAATTCCACTTTGTCAACACTGATACAGGAAGCAGTAGTGTTTTTTTCTTCTTCTTCACGATACTTTTGCTTGAGAACTGTCACAAACCTGCGTTTCCTTTTCCTGGCATTCAGAAATGCATGTTTAGTATTTTGGATGCACTGATTGAGCTCTACCAAAGTGGAACTCCACAAACTTGCAACTATATTTAATTTGTGGGCCCAACATTGGTTGTGAACCATTTCTTCAGAAAATATGGTCTTCAAAATATTTGCACAAATTGTCATATATATCGCAGAGTCTGACACAATCCCTGCCACATTTTCGTATTGAATGTCATACTCTGACACAGTAGACAAAATAGCCCTAGAACATTCTGCACCAGTCGCACTTGGCAACTCTTTGACTACCCCCACAAACATGGTTGGGCTACATGAAATAACACAAATCAGGATGACAAACCTGCAGCATCCTACTATCCGGGAGCATATATTTGAATTACAGTTTGATTGTAAAATTTGGATTAACTGCTATCACGTGTTTACTAATAAAATACCTGTTATACAAATTACAATTAAGAAATATGCAAGAAATATTTATGTTTATAACAGAAGATAAGACTGTTAGTAACTGCAGACAAAACAAAACAAAACAAGGGGGAAAGCAGTTAGGCCTAATCGTAGCCTGCACTCACCTTCAACATGTGNGATTAACTGCTATCACGTGTTTACTAATAAAATACCTGTTATACAAATTACAATTAAGAAATATGCAAGAAATATTAATGTTTATAACAGAAGATAAGACTGTTAGTAAGTGCAGACAAAACAAAACAAAACAAGGGGGAAAGCAGTTAGGCCTAATCGTAGCCTGCACTCACCTTCAACATGTGTGTTCAGCCATTTCCTCATACTTGGGTGGTCAACTTTTTCAAGAGGAATATTTGTCTCGGTCATCATTTCAACAAAACTCAACACAAATTTCTGCTTCTAAACTGTAACTGTAGCTGCTGTCTTCATAGTCATTTATTGAAATCTGTTTAGATGTGGATGCATTTTGCTGAAGAAACACTTTCTTTTTGTTAGTTTGAGTTTCATTCTTGATGTGTTTCATGCACGTGTCTTTTCTTGCCCAATTGATATGCGCATTGCAAAACTTACACATCATTATTATGTCTCCTACATCAAAAATGTAAAAACCTTCCAACTTCATTTCTCTTTCACGAACATATATAGACAACACTTTCAGCATTTTAACGGTTGTCGCATGGTTTTAGCGGAAACAATTTAGACTAACCAATGTATAAATTAATATAGTGTTGCAACACGCACATACAGTGAAATCCTGTTGAGAAATTCCCACTTAAGAAGGTTTCCTGGTTAATAAGTATAATAATTTTGCACCTTGTCTATATGCACATGTGCAATTTGAACCTTATAATAAGTTTTCCTGGTTAATAAGCATTACTTTTCCAGTCCCTTAAAAACAGTCTTAACAGAATTTTCCGTAGTTTTCCGGGGTTTTCATTAATCAAGTGGCAGCAACAGCGCGTGTGACGGAGAAACCCAATTTAATAAGATAATGATCATAGACTATCGACATTGACAGTGTTGCGACATATCTTTGATGTTGTGAAAAGACAGTTTTTGAAGGTTATGACAAGGATGCATTCATGGAAATGTTTACTTACGTGTCCAGTTTTATTAGTTGTTTCATTATTTAACATTTTTGTTTGTGTCTATATCTATATAACACGCATTGTGACCAACCATTGGCGTTATTGTGTTATTCACAACATAAATAATTAAATTAAAATGGCATNTGTCCAGTTTTATTAGTTGTTTCATTATTTAACATTTTTGTTTGTGTCTATATCTATATAACACGCATTGTGACCAAACATTGGCGTCAGTTTAAGCAAAATGTGCAGCAAAATCTTGTTAATGTATATTAATTATGCTTTGTGAATATTATGTCTTTCTTCACACAATTTTCGTCAATCTGCCTGAATTTCGAAGCATTAGTAGTGTGGGCAGATAAAGGAATTTATTTTCGCCACTTAAATATACAATTTTGCAACAAATTTTGCGAATTTCATTTTTTTCCTGTATTTTAAAAATTTTGTCACAAAATAATTTTGCAGTATTTTGTGTATTTCGCCCTACACCATTTTCAGGGGTCCCTACCTGGAAGTATTAATAACAATATGAATAATAACTACCACTCATGTTTCACTTAAATAATTATTGTAAACAATTTTAAACCTAAAAATATTTCATATGGAGACACTGCAAATAAGAAAATTGCAGCAATAACTATTGGTAAGATGAGGGAAGAACATAATGGTAGCAGACAATAACACTAGCGGTATTTGTTACCAATAGCTACGCCACCAAAGCATTATTGAAACAACTAGTATCTACAACCCTGTAATAATATCTCTTAAGAGCCCCAAGAAATGTCAGCCTTACATAAGAGAAAACTTTATAAGAGGGTAATTTTGTATTNTAACTATTGGTAAGATGAGGGAAGAACATAATGGTAGCAGACAATAACACTAGCGGTATTTGTTACCAATAGCTACACCACCAAAGCATTATTGAAACAACTAGTATCTACAACCCTGTTATAATATCTCTTAAGAGCCCCAAGAAATGTCAGCCTTACATAAGAGAAAACTTTATAAGAGGGTAATTTTGTATTGAAAAACATTGTTGTAGACCAAGAGAAGACAGTTTATTAAGCAGGAAAATGTTATAAGAGGCGATGTTATAACAGGGTTCCACTATAGTTTTAAAAATTGTTCAAATAAGATGACTGGACTTTACATGCAAAACTTGACTGCGATATGTGAAATACACAGTAATTCTAGCTAATAAACAAACCTGCCCTTGTGGATGGCCCAGAACTTGTCCCCAGAGTCGAGGTCGCAGACCCGCGTTTTTGCCCGCACGCCACCCACTGGAGACTTCCCAGGACTCTCCTCCACCACAACCCTGTTGAGGGCCAAATCCAGTACGTCATGTGCCATGGCCTGGTATGTCCACGTGTGGTGCAGGGGAGTAGCCATGTCCACATTGCGGTCCAGTACTATCAGCAGTGGTCTCTGGAAGCTGCATCAGAAGATAAATATAACATGTACACAACTTTTCATATGTTGCCAAGGGTATGGTCTGTTTCATATAAGTTGGCGAGATTTTGACAGTTCGACGAAAGTAGCGCCAATGTTTACTTTTCGTTTATGTACCCTTTCACCATCAGCTGGTGCGTTGAGTGGCGGCTGTATATTAATTTTATTAACACGCTGTCAGATAATCCACTTTCCATTGCAATGCTAAACAAATTTTAAGGTATTTATAGGCTCACATATATCTAAAAAAAAATGTATAGGTTTCAAAAGTAAAAACACAAAATCTTGCAAAAAATGAAATATTTGCTAACTCTTTTTTAATTTGTCAGAGACAGCGAATTTGGGTTAACATTTGTGAGATGGTAGTTGTAGCTATTATCACATTTTGGACGTCATAGCTAATATCACTGGTACTAAAAGTAATTAGGGAAAGTTGATTGACAACGCACTTNCAGTTCGACGAAAGTAGCGCCAATGTTTACTTTTCGTTTATGTACCCTTTCACCATCAGCTGGTGCGTTGAGTGGCAGCTGTATATTAATTTTATTAACACGCTGTCAGATAATCCACTTTCCATTGCAATGCTAAACAAAAGGCTCACATATATCTAATATATTTGCTAACTCTTTTTTAATTTGTCAGAGACAGCGAATTTGGGTTAACATTTGTGAGATGGTAGTTGTAGCTATTATCACATTTTGGACGTCATAGCTAATATCACTGGTACTAAAAGTAATTAGGGAAAGTTGATTGACAACGCACTTTTATTCGCCAACAACTCACCGATGACTATTGATTGCAAAGCAGTAATTCTGCTATTACTGATACTAAACAGTTCGAGTTGGAAATATGTGACGTGGAATAACGTAACAATTGCTTAAAAACTATTCACGCGCATCCCACTTTATTCGTTTTATTAATACAATATAGTAACCACACAGAAACCAGGAAATGGGTTTTCATAATACAATATGGCGTAAATTTACATAGACGAACGATTACCGGCCGAATAGAAATTACTAGTACTCAAAATCGCTGTACACGAAATATATGTTATTTTAAAAATGATGCAGAGCTTGCGGAAAAATAAAATTATTGGTATCTGTTCGTAAATTTGTTATATATCACACACTAAAGCTATTCTTTGCTGGCTGGTAATGCTTCGGGAAAGAGCGGACAGATGACGTGCACAGCATGACACGGCGAGGTGTGAGCTGCTTGCTTTGCTTCAACAGATCGCAGCACGGCCTGCCTTGTGATCACGTCTTTTTAAAAGTTGACTGTTCTTCTATTTCTGGCTTTGAACGATACGAATTTGAAATATATTTAGTCAAATTATTAGAAAAATAAATCAACTATATTATGCAATATATCTGTATGCTTTTGGAATTAATATCAAGCCCGTATGGAAAGCATGGTTGGAGACGTGAAAAAGGTTTCGAAGTTGCGTTTCATTTGGATATGGATCGTTTTATTGTGTATTTCATTTTGAACACCTATACATTACTACTTTATCATGAAGTTTAGTTTGTAAAACTAACAACCACTGTTTTGTGACCACGTAAAATAAAACGTATTAATTAATTTAAGAACTCTTTCTTATTGCGTTGTAACGTTCCACCGTCAGTATTGATGAATGGAAACTACAGCTCAATTGGTAGCAACATGAAACTCTAGCGCCAAACAAATAAAGCCAAGTTCCAGTTTATTTACTGTGTACTTTTATTTATCAATCAAATTGAACAGTTCACATACAATCTTGAGGTATGCAGAGTACGAACAGGTTTCACAGACAAACAAGCAAAGAGATTACAGCGCCACAGTGGTTTGTTTATTTAATCACGTTTGAAAACTGGCCTTGCAAGAGGAACTAGCGACCTCCCACACCGGCGAAAATAATGTAGTAGTATAAAGGTTGCCGGTGTGCGGGATACTTGCCATGCCTGGCGTACCCTTCGAGTGCTGGTTGTCTACTGCTGGTCCTTCACCGTTATCTGTCTCTGTTATGGCATGGGCCGGGCAACCACTTCCCACGCCATTCAGAACTGCATCGTAGGTAAAAGATAATCATCCAGGACAAAAACTGCCAATGCAGTTTGAATAGCTTCTATTGACACATGCTGATGCTAATAAAGCTAAGATTTCCTGATACAGCAAACTTATGCCCAATAAACGAACTCCCACTGCTTTAATTTCAAATCCCAATAAAATATATTGTGTCGATACAGTGTATTTTCTGCTTGNGATAAACGAACTCCCACTGCTTTAATTTCAAATCCCAATAAAATATATTGTGTCGATACAGTGTATTTTCTGCTTGTCTAATGTGCGTCGGCAGTGCACCCAGTATAGTAAACGTAATTAGTACTTTTGTTCGTTCGTGCAGCAGCTGATACAGGACTTTGTAAATAGCACTTTGTTTGTTTCGTATACTTCAAGTTGCCACTCACTGACTATCAGAACATCGCCAACTTATTTGAAACAGACCATATCACTGGAACATCAGCACACTGTAAACCTATTTTCTTGTATCACGCATTTCAATTTGTCATTACAAAATAAAAGACACAATTTCCACAATCAGCACCAGTATTAACAGAGTAAACCTCTGGCACAGGCATACTGAAGTTCCCGAGATGAGCACTAGTGAGAAGAACTGTGGCTTCACAATAGTGTCTAGTGGCATATAGGACTCACTTCTCTTTACTAGCTTGATACAGTTGCCAATTATTTTCTAATNTTCACAATAGTGTCTAGTGGCATATAGGACTCACTTCTCTTTACTAGCTTGATACAGTTGCCAATTATTTTCTAATGTCATGTTTAACATCATCATCATCAAAATTCAATTTCAGCAAAAATGAATGTGTTGTTACTGAAATAGTTTATGAGCACTCAACCTACATCTAGAATTAGTATATACTTTACTTGCTTTGCAATATTTGTGAGATGTGCGCCTCAGTAATAAATGGGCTACTTTCAGCCCTTTCAATTGGTTTTTAAATGCTTGTTGCCTTATTAAGAATAAATGTACAAATANAATAAATGGGCTACTTTCAGCCCTTTCAATTGGTTTTTAAATGCTTGTTGCCTTATTAAGAATAAATGTACAAATAAGTGGTGCACCGATTTTGAAGTCTCTAGGAGGAGAAAGGGATGCATAACATGACCGTGGCTGACTGAAAAGACAGAAGAGCTATTTTTTGGATGCTGATATGTCCTGTGTCTCCTCCTCAAGTATTGTGTCAAACTGCCCACTTACCCTCCCGTAAAAACCATTCAATCAGTACTTCAGCATATTTGCTCCCAGCATGCAGGCTTAGTTCATTCAAAAATCATGCCCAATGGTAGATAACAAATCATTTTTATACATTTAACATGCCAAAAATTCTGTGAAGTAATTTCCTGTAAATTAAATTCCTGGTACAGTCTGTGACAACATATTTATTAAACCGGATGCCAACTGACTCTCTTTCTCTACTATATTCCCACCTTTTCCATTCCTCTTCTATATTCCCTTGCCAAACCATTTACCCCTACTTCCTTGTTCTCATGCCTCCACCCATTCCACTAACACAGTATAAACACTTTTGCAACCTACCACTCTATCTCCCATCACTGTTATCTCCTTANACACACATGCTCTCACACACACAGTGACATGATGATGATGATGATGATTGAATGAATGATGGATGGACAGACAAAAATGATTACAAGCACTTAGAACAAAGCTACCTATTTTGTTCAAAACAGTGGAAGTTTTAAATCATGTATTCTCAACAGTATTTCAGGTTATACTTAATTCTGCCATTTCCTGATGTAATAAAATTCTTTCCTAACTTGATATCAGTGGTGGTTTGTGTTTGAATAAATGTAGTAATTTGTAAAGATTTTCTCAAAATCACATTTTCAGTAAATACAATTCAAATGTAAAATGAAACGACAAAAAATTAAAAAGGAAAATGACAAAACCAAAATCTCAAGTCATGCTACAATACCGTAATGAAAAGAGATAGAGTCCTCTGAAGTCTATGACCATAAACATTCATTGTAAAGTAAAGTTAACTGATGACAATTACAAAGGAAACCAATTTGGGGATTATGTTATTTATTATGTAACGAAGTCTGGTGAGTGATGAACAGCCGATGGAGCCTCACCCAGGGGTGCAATCATGGTCGTGCCGAGTTGGGCTTGGGCTGAGAGGCATAAATTTTTTTTGCTAGCACTGCGAGCGTATAGAAACATCATCTGCCATGGCGATGGGTTGACTAAAATAAGAAAGGGATGAAAGAAGGGTAGGTTTGAGACAGGGGAGAAACCTTAGCCGACATTAATGATGGCCATCCCGGGCAGGTGATCACTGACCACATGATCACAGACCAGAAAGTGAACCACACTGCCTAGCAGAAGTACACCCTCCGATCGGCTGCAATTGGGGCATGAACCACACTGCCGCACAGTATTCTCCCCCACTGGCAAGTGTAAATTCGGGGCCGCAGGGCTGAAGCCAGGCATGGAACCATGTCACCAAGAAGGGAATAATTCAAGGTGAGTGCACCACAGACCAGTCACTGGCCAGAAAATGAACCATGCTGCCTTGAGAGGAGTTAGTACCAGGGTGGGTGCACATCCCCCAGTTGACCACAATTGGATCATGTACCATGTCACAGCTGGAAGGCAGAGGCCTTCCTTTGGCAGCGAGCTACCATCACGACACAAGAGTTATAAGAAAACAAAAGAATAAAAAAATGTAGGCGAGGTTACCAGATGACCCTTTACTGCAGCAAAAATAACATCGCTCAGCCAGGTCCTCTATAGNAAAAAAATGTAGGCGAGGTTACCAGATGACCCTTTACTGCAGCAAAAATAACATCGCTCAGCCAGGTCCTCTATAGTTGCTAATGAAGACTGAGCTACTCTGACCCAGGTTGGGTCCTGCCACCTTAAGGTATAACTGAGAATTTATCCTCATGGGAGCTGAACCAACTACCTCCCAAATACAGGGGTGAAGTGGGAGGGCATATAGCCATACGGGGCGCCACCACNCATGGGAGCTGAACCAACTACCTCCCAAATACAGGGGTGAAGTGGGAGGGCATATAGCCATACGGGGCGCCACCACCGTCCCCTCTGTCACACTCTTCCGCTCTCATACAGAGCATCCCCATCCTCTCACCCATGCAGGGCTGAGGAGGAAGGGATGCCCACTGCCAGCTAGCTGCTGGAGCGCTGAAACTCAACCCCGGCAGCTCACCATTCAGTGTGCCACTGCACATGGGTTCGAGTCCTGTTTCACATTGGCCGCCAACACAGTATTCCTGGTTTGAGCTGCTGAGGTGAGAGGGNCATGGGAGCTGAACCAACTACCTCCCAAATACAGGGGTGAAGTGGGAGGGCATATAGCCATACGGGGCGCCACCACTGTCCCCTCTGTCACACTCTTCCGCTCTCATACGGGGCATCCCCATCCTCTCACCCATGCAGGGCTGAGGAGGAAGGGATGCCCACTGCCAGCTAGCTGCTGGAGCGCTGAAACTCAACCCCGGCAGCTCACCATTCAGTGTGCCACCNACCCCGGCAGCTCACCATTCAGTGTGCCACTGCACATGGGTTCGAGTCCTGTTTCACATTGGCCGCCAACACAGTATTCCTGGTTTGAGCTGCTGAGGTGAGAGGGGCATTTTCCACCACCACCAATCGTGACCCCTGGTCACATCAACTACCTGTGTTGTACATTTAAAATTACTACTTTCCACATGGATACACATATGACCTACAACCAGCAATAATACTGATTCACTGTTTACTGTACGCCTACATTGTAACACATACTGATTCACTGTTTACTGTACGCCTACATTGTAACACATATGTCCTCATTACTTCCTTGCAAAACAACGTTAAACCAAGAAAAGGCAATAAGTAACCTGTCTGTCTGCATAAACAGGGTATCTGGATGAACAAGGCCCAGAAAAACAAGGTTAAACTACTGTATGTTATACGGTGGCATGTTGTGCTGACTGAACCACATTCAAATGAAGACAATAAACAATACTGTTCTATTGAAACCCAATACAACTGTAAAATACCTTTTACTGAGTTTAAGAGCTTTTATGAAATGATAACCAAGGCAAGTTAAATGAGAAATTGTGCGATCAATGCTTTGTTTCTACATGCAAAAGTGGAGAACAGTAGTGCTCACATGTGAAAAATACTGAAGTAAAAACCCTCGTCTACAACCAACTTGATGCAAAACGTTAAACGCTCTACATCACCATACAAAAACTGGCTTGTCTACAATCAACATTAACAGGTATTAAAATAAAAACAATGCATGTGTATATATCCAAATATTTTAATTTATATTTGTAATTTTAAAAATCCTTTTGTAAAAAAACAGATTTCCACAGACTTCATAGCTCTGCTCAATTAATTTAAAATGTATTTTGCATTATTTGTTAGTGATTTTGTATAGCCTTAACAGAATAAAAATGTATGGCGGTGGTGGCACCATCTATTGCCACATGTCTGTACTCTTTGTTTTACCTCGTCTGTGACGTCTTGAATTCTGATTGGCTGGCGTTAAATGTTAAACACAAAGACTTTAATGTTGGCCAACTTTTAACGCATTNTCAATTAATTTAAAATGTATTTTGCATTATTTGTTAGTGATTTTGTATAGCCTTAACAGAATAAAAATGTATGGCGATGGTGGCACCATCTATTGCCACATGTCTGTACTCTTTGTTTTACCTCGTCTGTAACGTCTTGAATTCTGATTGGCTGGCGTTAAATGTTAAACACAAAGACTTTAATGTTGGCCAACTTTTAACGCATTGCATTTGACGTTTAGCGTCGCAGCAACATTCAACGATGATTGTAGCTAGAGCCATTACTCTCAACAGATTCACGACTTATTGTAACATGTTGTTGTAACATCAACGCGATTGTAGCAAAACCTTAACATTTTATGAGAAATGGATTACTGGACATTAAGATCCAACAAGTTACGGTAGTTTTAATTTTTATCAAGTGATAAAAAGCAAACTAATAATAACAAAAACTTGAGCAACCTTTACGTGGACCATAATCAATTTAAAAAACACGATGATATAATTTCTTGGTACCACCAAACATTCATAAATGCACATTCCTGGAAAGGAATACTTGTCAACTGCCTTTTTTCTTAACCATATGACTCCTACAGCATCTTTACACACATGGCAAACTGATGGTAATAAACACACAACACTTAAAACATGATTCCTGGGTTCCACACAAAATTGTGTGGTGGTGCTTACACAGGAGGTACCATCCTTAAAGTTACCAAAATTCAGCGGATGATTTCCTTATATATTTATAAATGAATAGGTGAAATGATGGAAGAGGTATACTTACAATACATAAATTTGGAATTTCCCAGTCATAATGTTTAAGTAACAAGTATAACTTTACAGACTGTCATAAAATTAGAACAAACTGAATTCCCAAACAAGTACAAAAAATTGTATTTCTGTAGCAACACAATATGTATGTATGTATAATAACTCAAAAAATTTAGCAAACGCAGTTACAAAAATATTTTAGTAGGAAGGCGAGTAAAAACTAACAATATTTTTTTATACTTTACCTGAAGTGACCAGCTGCAGCAGCATCCATGAGGAACAGATTATTCCTGGTATCTCGCAAGTTTTCTCGCAACTTCTTATCCAGCTTTTCTGCCACCATTTCAGCAGCATTGCCTCTTGGACTGCGAATAATTGGAACAGTTCCTGTTGGAAAATGTACTTGGCTGTTTTAAAAAAATTTTTATACACTATATGTTTCAAAGATTTCCCAACACAAGGAATTTTCAAACATATATGAAAAAGTTTTTGCCTCCATTAAAATTAACTTTTAACACGACCTTAACCTCTTTCATTATAATTACATTTCATTATACACACACACACACGCACACACACATATATATATATATATATATATATATAAACACTGATATTAAAAAAATTGACATAAATATTAAAAATGTAACGTTAAAGAATTTAAGAGTATATATGTTAAAATAAATTAATACAACGAATCATTACATTTATTTCATGAACCACTTAATGATCAAGTCATGGAACACAGTTTGAGAACTACTGCTCTAAGAATTGTTTTTTTTATGGGACATAATAAAAAATGAAGCAGGAGGACCGGTCCTAGATTTTTTACTTGTTAAAGTTTCAATCAAATAACATACAAATATACTGTGGTTAGAAATACAGTGACAAGGAGATATAAACAAAACAAATTACTTGTCTATTCAACTTATGTGGGTCATTCTACTCCTTCCCTTTCCTCATAGAGGAAGCAATCATCTAGTTGGCCAGGAGCATGCATGAATAGTATATACTAGGCACTTCTTGGCCACTGAAGGTCAGGCGATTTGACTTACTCCTCCCACTAGCTGGTGCCAGTAGCCTATCACGGCTGTGCGCAGTTGCCTAGATCGCAATGTTACAATGGTCGCAGCAAGTGGAGTAACATGTTTCTCCGATGCGCACTCATAAAATCATAACATATTTAATTAAAATACACTCCCGACTATTTTTCAGAATTGAAGATATTCTTTGTTCTTCCCTTGGCAGGGAACCATATTTTGTAGGTATAAATATCTAAATGCTTTGAAAGCAGGTTATGCAGTGTTGGTGTCCGCTCTGTTATGTAGCTTCAGTTCTGCGACGGGCTTTGAACATTTCTTATCGTTTTTCAGTTGCTTGCGTGTAAAGTTTTCAATGAAATTATGGCGCTAAGTAAACCTTGTGCTATCACCAGTGGTTGCAATGAGGAAATGAGTCACAAACAATGTTGATCTATACAATCGTTAGTTTAAAAATTTAATTAAAAAAATTAATGCTCACTAAGAATTTTGCAAAAATAAAAATTTTAAACAAAATTAGCAGTTGGACAGCGAGGGCATGTGATGTCAGTNAAACAAAATTAGCAGTTGGACAGCGAGGGCATGTGATGTCAGTGAATGTACAGTGAGATGAATATGCATTACATCTATGTTGAAGGCAAGATTTGTGTCACAAATACAGTCAGAAAACGAGTTATGGTTTCAGATGACTACCAAGGAATATTTTCTGAGGACTGTGTTAGAATTTTACGATATGGGGGAAAATTCTGACGACAAAACAAATTACGGCAGCTAAGTGTGGCGGTTTCAACATGTTCCACGGAAAAATTGTTGAATTTTGTTTTGTTTTAAGAAATTAAATGACTGGAAGAAGTTTGTAGTGGAAAGGAATGACATAACATGCACGGTCAGGGAGGAGGAGCTCGTGCTGCCATTATAAGCTACATCAACACAGTTGAATTATTTTTTCTATACTACATTCAACTGTAAGTAAATGGCAATTATTACAATTATGTTTAAGAGATATTGCTAGTATGTAAATTTAAGTGTCGGATAATTTTTACTACAACTTAAAATTTTAGGTGTTCGTCTGCTGAATGAGTTTTCTAATAGATATAAGTTCCCAAATATATCACGTATATGGTTTATCAATTTCTTTTTCTACTATATTCAAATGTTTCTTCATGCATATAATTGTAATTTATATCACTACAATTCAGATTTCATGACACACGTACTATAACATGATGGACACTTGATACATGAGGCAAAAGGACTTGGTAACGCTCGCCGATAAGCTGAGACTGAGCGACCAAGAAGTTCTGTGCTTGGTATAGTTCTGTTTACTGGCAGTAAGACATGTTAGGTGAATATTGAAACGTACATAAAAGCTAAAAAACTTCAAGATCTTTCAGAAGATGGAAAAACTGTGACTGCATTTTTGCTATGTTGCTGATACCACTTGTCTTNAAAAAACTTCAAGATCTTTCAGAAGATGGAAAAACTGTGACTGCATTTTTGCTATGTTGCTGATACCACTTGTCTTATTCCGCCTATTTTCTTCCTCTCTCATTTGTTAGCTGAAGTTGGTTCTCTGACATTAGAGTTGCATCTGGACCTCTTCCTTTACCAGGAATAAAAACAGGTGCGAGACAAAAAAAACTACAGATGTACCGTACTTGGCTAAATGACAAAGGTGAAAAGTGAGCAACTCTCTCTGTGGGTATTTAGGGTGTGGCATCACAGAAACTGTGCCTCAACTCACAATGCTTACACTGTACCCATTCAAAGTGTGGATAACCAATAGATTACTGTTATGCCTGAATTTTGTAACAGAAGATGTGTTAAAGATAAGGCAGAATGCAAGGAGCTCCATATCGAAACATGNAACCAATAGATTACTGTTATGCCTGAATTTTGTAACAGAAGATGTGTTAAAGATAAGGCAGAATGCAAGGAGCTCCATATCGAAACATGGAAGGAGGAGGTAAAGCAAAGAAATAATCAGATATCACATGAAAGGTCTGGTAACAGTTGCGTATCCANTTCAAGTATTATTGTGCAAACTTTATTTTACTGCATACGGCTACAGAAACTGCATGCAGTATTATTATTATTATTAATTCTGCATATAATTGTAGACCATTGTTTCTCCAAATATTTAAGGTAAGTTGTTCAACCTTAATAAATAAACAAATTTCAAAACATGTGCTTAAACCAGTTTACTTATGATATTCCATACAACCACTACAATAAACCTTGTTTGATAAACTACTCATTTTGGTAACAATTACATATGCAGNATAAACCTTGTTTGATAAACTACTCATTTTGGTAACAATTACATATGCAGTTCAGTCAGTGCTGTTTAAAAAATTGTACTTTCAGGGAAAAATTCTGTACTGAGATGACTACAGCACATTCAGGACATTCACTAAGCAGCTGTGCATGTGCACAACCTATGCCATGAATTCTTTTATCTGTTTTCTTATGGTCCAATGGGTGGATGCTGATGAAATAATTCTCCACTTCACCTCAATAGTTAAGAACCTCTGTGCATTTTACTTTGTAAATAAACCTAACAGCTAACCAACCTTAGAAGCTTAAATCATTTAACATACCAAGTGTTGCAAATACGCAAAACAAACAGTCAACTATAGTGTCCATGATGTTCTCCATTTCTGTGTCCTTTATTTCACCTCTGTTAATAGCTGCAACAGAAAAAGGAGTAATTGTGTATAATAACACCAAACTACTCCAATGACACACACTATAACAAAAAACACAAAATTAAAGATCAAGTAATTACTGGACTACTTATAGTTTTGGCTTTTTAAAATAATTCACCTTAAAGCCATTACAGTAGTCATAATTTCAGCATAGCTAAATTTCAAAAGACAAGGCAGAGAAATATGAAATAATAAGCAGTAAAAGTTAAACACGAATGATCAATTAACAAATATTCATGCAGATACAGAAATACCCAAAATCAAACAAGTGGGTAACCAATATTTACACTGTTGGTTACACAGCATGTTAGAATAACAAATTAAGCAATGAAAAGGCATAAGAATGATTCAAAAAATTAATAGGAGGCTCCAAAAATGAGCAACATTTCCTCATCCTGAGCGCACTTCACTGGTATGTCAATTCAATAACAGATTTTTGAGATAACATTTTAAAGTTATAGCTTCATGTAACTGCACAAGGAGTCAGTTTACTTACCATAGTATGAAATGTGGTCACTGTTTTGGTGTTTGAGAATGAACATGTCATCTTCCAGAGAAATGAAATTCAGGTACTGGTCATAAACCTACAGAAATTGTAAAACACAAAATTGAAATCCTCCACTCCAAAGTCAACTATTTAAGCAATCAATAACTAATACTTCAATTTAGGAAAAAAAAAATGTAACATTCGACCTTCACATGTATATAATGTTATCAGAAGGAAAGCTCACAGTTTAACATATCCAATTTTACATATCAAGTGAACACTCACTAGACTCGAACCTAACACACTTTAATTTAAAAAAGTTATTGATATAATTAACAAACCAACTTTCCTCTACACATATGAAAATAATTTATAATGAAGTCCGTAAAAGCTTTGATGGTAGGTATGCCGTGATGTCTCATTGACAGTAATATCATTAGAGATGGAACCGCAAACACAAGGTAACAGTAGTGAGACAATTACAGTACACATGTGCTTTACCCGGGACTCAAACCCAGAAAATCTTGTACCACAAACTAGCGTGCAACCAACTGCATTATGGAAGTATGATTCGGAGTATCAACTTCGGATATAATCAGTCTAAAGTTTTGACAGACAGTGTTTATTTACATAAAATAATTATGGGACCATCAGTTTGAAAATAAGTAATTGAGCCACTTAAATCATATAAGTTTGCATAGTCTACCATAGTGCTACTTGTGTGAAGAATTTGGTGAAAATTGGTTTATTGGTTCCAGTGATATGGCATAAAAATTTATTTTCTCATTTGGCAATATTGTTTAAAAAGGACTAAAAAGAAGTTAACATACAAAGTTTGGTTTAATTTGGTCGAATTATTTAACAGAAATGAAAGACTTACCTAAATTATTTGTATGACCACCTTGTAAAATCAGTGTCTGACCAACTTAAATTATGTGATTACATGAACTTCTGTAGCACTACTGGTGTGCAAAATTTGATGGAAATTAGTTGAATAGTGCCAGAAATATGGCATAATTGTTACATTTTATCACTTGGTAATATCTTAGCTGACAAAAAGTATCTATATGCATAATTGATGATACTTATGAATACTGTTAGCATACAAAATTTGGTTGAATTGTATTATATACAGGCAGTTCTCCACTTTCATACATAATGTGTTTCTGAAAAGGTGTGTGAAAGTTGAATGTATGAAAGTTTAATCATATATACGCGTGTAATTACAGAGATTCCATTCCGAATATACAAGAAAATTACAAAAAAAAATTAATTCTGGTAAAAAGATAATATATTTAATCAATGAACATGTTTTTTTAACAAGTATTTCATTGAAACTCAGGACATTATTGCGGATACTCAACGCTCACGTAGCCGTATTTGAGCATACCGGCAGATTAAATCAGACCACGGCCATTCAACATGAAATCTGCGTAACCGATGCTCGCCCCATATACTGCCGACCAGGTAACCCGTCCGCCTACCGCAAGCAAATAATTTTAGACCAGGTAGCCGAGATGAAATCGCAAGGAATAGTGGAGCCAACTGTCTCACCATATAACGCCAGAGTGGTGCTTGTGCCAAAGAAAGATGGAGAACTTCCCTTTTGTGTGAACTACCAGACCTTAAACAATATTACATACCCTATAGCACCCCCAACTATAAACCTGGCTAATATGCTCCGCGACCTAGGGGACGCACGTATATTCTCCACTCTAGACATGCGCAGTGGATACTGGCAAATCCCGGTACATCGAGGATCCAGGAAATATACAGCGTTTACAACCCCAGAAGGTGAAACCCTACAGTTTCGGGTAATGCCCTTCGGGTTGAAGAATGCACCCGCTACTTTCCAAAGACTGATGTCAGCAGTAGTTTTGACAGGCTTTAGCGGCCAATTTTGCCTAGCATACCTAGACGATGTCATTGTATATTCGCGCACATGGGAAGAACATCAGGTGCACTTGCAAAAAGTCCTGGAGCGCTTTGAACTCCATGGACTCACGTGCAGACTGGAGAAGTGTCACTTCGGGAGGACACGAGTAGAATACTTAGGGCACATAATTACCCCAGACGGGAATTATCCAAAGCCCGAGAAAGTGAGAGAGATTGAGGAGGCTAGAGTACCAACTAACAGGAGACAGTTGAAACTTTTCTGGGGTTATGTAATTGGCTCAGAGAGTTTATAGCAGATGTCGCTCCTATTATGGCTCCCCTCAATGAACTCCTACTCAAAACAACTCGCTGGAAGTGGACAGACAGACACAAAGAAGCATTCCGAATATTAAAGGCGCAATATGGTGACATAACCATGCTATACAGGCCTATGCCAGAATTACCCCCCATTTTACAGACTGACGCAAGTGGAGCCGGAATGGGCGCTGTCCTATACCAGGAGCAGTCACAGAACCAGCGACGAATAATCGCGTATGCTAGTACCATGCTAAACGAGACACAACGCCGCTACCACAGCAATGAGCAGGAGTGCTTGGCGGTTATTTGGGCAGTCCGCAAATAAATAAGACGCTTACATGTCTGAAAACCAAGAGTGACGAGAAAGCCAAATTGGGTAGGTGGGCCTTATTGTTAATGGAATTCTCCTTCACCATCGAGCATTGTCCAGGCTCGAACAACGAGCTGCCCGATGCCTTATCCCGTCGACCACAGAGTCCCAACAAAGAGACAGAAACTGACGACTGGGAGCGAATGCTGCCCCCCTCTCCTCCAAAACTTCCACGGCCGGATGACGTGGAACTACAGCTAGTAAAGTTCCACGAAAACAAAAATCTGTTACGAGACCAACAGCAGGCCGATCCCAAATTACAGGAGTTAATGAGGAGGTATCCAGAACAGTACGAGGGAAGAGATGGCATAATCTGGGCGAGACCACACCCACAAGCAGATCAATGGAAAATCTGGGTCCCCCACAAGCTACGAGACAGTATCTGTGAACACCACCATGACCACCCCCACGCAGGACATCCGGGTTTTCACGAGACCTTAAGGGCCCTGACCAACAGATATACATGGCAAGGAATTAGTCTATATGTGAGAGNACCAACAGATATACATGGCAAGGAATTAGTCTATATGTGAGAGCATACGTCACCAGGTGTCAGACTTGTTATGAAAACAAGGCCTACCCTACACCAAAGGTACAATACACACCCCGTCTGCCGAAAACGCCATGGACACACATCGCCATTGATATAATGGGCCCCTACCCATGCACACACAGAGGAAAGAGATACCTCCTAGTCGTGACCGATCTTTTCTCCAGGTGGACAGAGGCGTTCCCGTTACCCAACCAGGAGGCCAACACAATCATCCGGCAAATGGAGCGAGAGGTATTTCCACGATGGGGGTACCCGAAATGTGTGCTAACCGACAATGGAACCCAGTTTACGGGGGTAAAATGGACAAAAGCCTGTGAGACACGGGGGTCGGAAAACTGGACGACTCCAGCTTACCACCCACAGGCCAACCCTACCGAACGCCGGAATCAAGAATTAAAGAAGAATATGCGAATTAGAATGGGGACGAATCATACTCAATGGGACACACAGCTACCTGAGATCCTGTATACACTGCGACGTCGGCACAATGACGCCATTGGAACTTCTCCCAGCCACCTAATACTGGGATACAATCTCCGCAGACCTGGAGAATGGCAGTGGGAAACAGAACCTACAGAACTTCCCGCCCCCGAAGAAATACGAAGAGAGGCTATATGGAGAACTGGAGCAGCTCAGAGAAACCAACAACGGTATATCCGGCGGAAATACCCCAAACAAGCGACCACCAGACACCACTTGCCTGAGGGTAGTCACATATTAATACGCAACCATCCCCTAAGCCGAGCTAGTGAGGAATTCTGTGCGGGATTTGCGCCTAAGTGGTGAGGGCCGTATATAATAGTCGAGAGGCAGGGGAATGTATATTGGGCTGAGGACGAGAGGGGAAATATGCATAAGGTGCCACGGAACCAGATACGCCCTATACCCGAACCCTACCCCGATAGTCACACAGGAATTACAAATGACAGCCATGGGGAATCCCGCAGTGGGTCACTAGGTCACCGAACGGTGAGCCAGGACGCGGGGATAGGGGGTCAAAACGATAAGCCGGCTATTGCCCCTTCGCGCTATCGCAGTGTCTCAACGAAGCAGGGGCCCCAGCACCTGCCGATAAACGAGCTAGAAACCACAGCCACTTATCGGCCGGCAAATACGCAGGCGCCAGACGCAACAAGAGAAAGCCGACAGGCGAGTGAGGGAGAAGATACGAGCGAAGGAGAAGTGGGCGAAAGCGAACAGGCGAGGGGAGGAGAATGTTTGAGCGAAGGAGAAGTGGGCGAAAGCGGACGGGCGAGCGAAAGCGAACAGGCAAGCAGGAGAAAGGGGGAATACAGCCGAAGGAAGGGAGGGCGAAGAGACGGATGGGAGCCGGAAATAAACGAGGAAGAGAAAGAAAGCGCAAGTGAAATAACAGCGAGCATGGCGCAAGTAACAGGGAAAATGGCGCGACCCCAAGACGAGTCTGCACCAGCAGAGCAAAGAACCCGAGACCAAATCCTACAGGCGAGGAAGTACAGGATGCCAGCAGCCGAGCCAGAGACGAGTTCCGGGGCTGCAGCTTCAAAACTGCTTGCCAATAGGATGGCAACGCGGACTTCTTCCCCGCACGCTATCAGGGATCCAGTGCGGGGAAACACGCCCCCTAGTCCGACGGGGATCGAAGCCAGGCGTGTGCAACCTTGGCGCATCTGCAGAGGCCGGGAGGAACCCGGTTTCTACAGGGAACGTCGCAAGTACAGAACTCGCGAACCGAGCCGACTACAACAATAACAGACTCTGTGTGACATGAGGGAAGCCTGTTTTTCTCATGTCACCTGCTGTAAGAGAAAGGTAGGGCGGCGGGCACTAACTAACCATGGAACTAAAGTGCGACTAAGTGTTTTAATTGTTTATCTGTGTAACCTTACAATGTGTGAGAAGCCCGAACATCTGTGCGGTGAGAAATAAGTGCAGGACGTCCTAGGTGAAAAGAAATGCCAGATGCCTGTATCTGAGTGTACTAACTTAGTATAAGAATATGGTGTGTATATTTCCAGTATATACAATACTTTTGTTTTTCCAACACCGCCTGTATAAGAGGGAGGTGGCAGAAATAGTCAGATAAGAGGGTCTTTTTATTTTTTCGCGGCCTGTGAAGCCGTCGTAACAGGAACACAATACTATGTGTAAATTAGTGATATATTAAGTGTGTGTCACTTCCGCCTGCCGGAAAACCTTTGTAAAAACTGGCCGAGTGCCAGCCAGTAGTGTGAACTCTAGAACAAAGTTACCAGCCTAGCAGTTAAGAGTTGTTTATTCTTTGACGACCTGTGCAGTCATACTTACCGTAAAATTAATTCCTGTCACCAAAACGTAAAGCTGACAGCCAGCTGAGCAAATACACAGGCCCTATGCCAACTGTTTGTTTGCATACATCAAAAATGTTTCCGTCTTACCAGGAAACAGATGCGCAGAAGAACAAATGAGGTAGAAGTGTAGTGATCCAAATGGATCACTGTAGGTCATTTTGTAAAGTGTAACCCTGTAAATTGTAACCCTGTAAATTGGTGTGTAACCCTGTAAGAACGTTGGTAAGTACGGTAAGGAGTCTCCGAGGGTGTGGTACGAGGGGTTTGTTTAGATAGTTTAAATAGATAGCCAGGAGTTAGAAGTGTGCATTAGCATGCAGTCGACGGAAGAAAGAGAACCCAGGTAAAAAGGTGCGTCAGTTTTGTGAATGTGAATAGAAAGCCTTGTGTATTGTAACCCGCAGAGCCGGAGTGTTAGACCCTTCTTGCAGACAGGAGGCTAGCTAGATAGGAACCACTGCAGGGTGCGCCGCATCCTTAGTTATCTGGAGGGAGGGGCAAGAGGAAGGAGAATAGTCGAAGTGGAGGGAGTTCTCAGCTGTCCCGCTACGCGATAACCGCGCGGAGAATTAGCGCGCTGCTCTACAGGCACAGTCACAGAATAAGCACTATAGACAGAGATGCAACAGAACCCGAAATTTGGGCGAAGAAGGCTCAGCTTCGAAGAGCCGAGGGGAATTGTCGTGTAACACCTTTTGAGTAGAAGCCTCGCTGACCCCCTTCGCGAGCGCCTACCAGTTGACACGTATCACGAGGCAGGTAAACAGCCAGAACGGATCGCAGTTACACGTGTCAAGGTTGTGCAAAGTAAGAGCTGGCATATCGCCGGAGCACCCAGATAGTGCTACGTACATACGTAGGAAAGCGCAGAGCCAAGCAAGAGCACCTCTAGCAAGCCCGTGAGATCAGTTGAGCCCCGAGATATCACAAAATAATCATGTGTATTTCGCCGGAAATCAGAAAACACGCACCACGGAGAAATAGCGGACAGAGTAAGCTAGGGGCAAGGTGCCACCTTCACCCTGCCCATCAACCTTCAGGAACCAGGGCACGTTTTGTGAAAGGCATTGTTCTGTTTTCGTCCCACCACTCCCTCCCCCAACAAGGCGACACGTGCCGAGACTTAGGGAGGGAAACTGGAGAGCATATAGGCAAAGTTACGCCAGAAGAGGGAAATAGTTCATTATCACTGCGCCGAGGGAAGAGTTGCGTCAAGGAATCGCGAGAAGACGTGAGCACGAGCCCGAACAGCCATCCAGTGAGACGACACCAAATGCGGGCCTTTTTCCAAGGCCTACCACTTCGCTGGAGCTCATCCCCAGATGACAGCATACAGCAGCAGAGTAGATAAGTATGAAGTCGCCATCCAGAGAAGCCCCACTCCACCACGAAGTTGCCCCCGTTAATACGAGTAGCCAAATTAGAGTACCACACCTCGGAAGTGTTGCTGTAAGTTTTTTTTTTGTTCAAACTTGAGACAATATAGTTATCCAGTTAAGTGAAACGTCAAAAGACTACCTTATTGAAAACCTTTTAACCTTCTAGGCATCTTATAGTCTATGCCTGGAGGAATTAACTACGACGCTATAAACCACCCATATTCCACAGGTGGGGAATAGCGTCAAGTTAAAAACTAATATATTGAAAAAGAAAGAATTTGGGGAAATGGACAAATATCTTGACACATGACATCGGTTTGACTGAAGACGACATCACTGTCACACAAGGTTCTATTGTACCGGTCAGAGGCACGGGCTAACTAACTGTTGTTAGGTTTTACTTATTGGCTGCTGACTGGACCCCAGACGTTGTATAGGCAGGGTCACATGGCCTTGCGGCACTGTACAAAGTTAGGTGTGGTTTTCTCGGTTCTCCGCACTGCTCATGTAGACACAGACACTGGTTTACCTGCAGGGGCCGTGGCCTGGGGTAACTCCTGGTTTGGTCGCTGTTGCTGAATGGAACTAAGGCCCAGTCCTTAGGCGGTGATGGTGCTACGGGCTGGCGAAGCTCGTTGGTGCCTGCAGTGGGTTGCTGGCCCTGTGTTCCTAAAGCACGGGATGGCAATGCTCAGAGGCACTGGTAGTCCCAGTTGAAGGTTAACGATGATTGGGTGCAGCTTGCCGGCTGTCTTGTGGGGTGGCTGAAAGAGGGAGCGTGGGAGAACTGGGAGGTGAGACCTCTCAAGATTTCGTGTGGCTTGAGCTCGTTCCCGTTGGGATAGACTCCAGAGGACAGTTGGCACTGGGATGCAGTTCAATTGGCTTGGTTCAAAACGCAGTAGCTGCCCTCTTAGCTCTCGACTTTGCACCACTCCTATGGGTGATTGGCATAAGGGTAGGTACAACAGTCTACCACCTAAAGAAGAGCAGGCGACGAATTCCCTAGCTATGTGTGTAGCCAGTCGGGACTAGTCCACCCAGACTCAGTCCTATGACTCCAACCGGTGAAAATAACAACGCGGTGGATTGATCGGGACGTCTAGCCTCGTCGTGGTGTGTGGTCCAGAAGAAGTCAGGCAATCAGTATCAGACCTATCACTCCAACCGGCAAAAATTGCTACGCGGTGGATGGGGTGAGTAGCTGACCTGGTTGTCTAGCCGCTTCATGGATTGAGTTTCTAATGGTTGGGGCTCTACCAGATACCTTTGCGTATCTGGTCCACAGTATGGGTGGCCATCTAATGGGTATGTTTTGAGACGTATGTACACCCGGTTAAAGGAGCCTGCAGTCCCACACTAATGTCGGCAAAGAAGTTTCCAAGACGCTGACTCCTGCATTTCTCTAGTTGGTTAATGTGTACGGGGATGTAAGTCACAGTCACCCTAGAAATAAGTACTTGGAGGTTAGGTAAGATCACGTGTTTATTCCCCAGAGGAATAGACATGGTGCCAGAACTAACTTCTAACTATCAATGAACTATAATGGAAGTAAACTATGGTAATCCAGATGAAGGGGACCTGGGTCTAAACTAGAAAAGAGCAGATGCGGCTAGGTAGCTATAATAACAACTGACCCTAACTAACTCTATACTGTTGTTCAGAAGGGACTCGGGGGTCACTACCAAAGTGGTAGTGAGTGTAAAAGGAAAGGAGGGGCTGAACTAGACGAAGGTCTGGAAGATGTCTTGAAGGTAGCGGTGGTCCTTCGTGAAGAAGGCGGTATAAGCAGAGAGCTCCAGCACATGAGATGGTGGAACGAGCTGCTGAGTATCAAGTGGCGTTTCGGGGGCTGTGCGCTCGCCTATAAGGAAGGCCAGCTGCGGGTCCTTTGGCTTTCTTTGGCCTCCTTTGGCCGGTCAGGTATCTTCGGACTGGAGCTCCTCCCTTGGCGGGGAAGGCCATGCTTGCGGAGACCTTTGCGGAAACTCTCTTCCATGTTTTGGAACGGGGCCCTGGAAGAGAGTTTCCGCAAAGGTCTCCGCAAGCATGATGATTTCATTTGCTGTGTATGGCTGCAGTAACCGCAGGAAAAAAATATCTGTAAATGTGACATTCTGCAGGAAAGAATGATTCTGTTATTAGCTACTTCACTGCTTATAGCCATGCCTTAAATTTATATAGAAAAAAGGCAAACAAACAAAATTTTTATAGTGAGCAGAAAGCATATCACTTAAAAACTAATAATAAAAAATATCTAGTATTTTACATATGCGTATGAACATTAATATTTAAACTTCTGTTTTTAAAAATCTAGGTTAAAAGTTTTGCACATATTTAATATTAAACATTTCTAAACCTCTCATTTAGCATCTTTATAACTATTTTGGACTCACTCCTTTAACAAACTCTCGAAATAGCTATGTTGTATATTTCTTTTACTTCCCATTAAAATTATTTCTATATAAATTTTTATTGCATTATAGATTAAAACATGTCACAATTACAAGTTATTTTGTGAAATAAATATACACAGTAATTAATTAACTGAGTGATCATGTTCCACTTAGCCATACAGTTATTTGTTTTTTCCAACTGAATTGTTTATAAAAAGAGAGTTTTTTTTTATGTTACGATGAACTGTTATTAAATATTATTCAGTTACAAATTGTGTCATATTTCAATTCTTTTCGTCTGTGTAGGAGACAGATTATGTTTATATTCATATTTGTAGTCTTAATATTTTAATTATGTTACAGATATTTGATCATTTAATATGTAGTCCACAGGATAAATAAAATATTCATTATATGAAATTTAACCACTCAAAATGCTGCAGCTGTCAAAACGTATGCTTACAAACTTATGTTACAGCTAGACTACTAACAGATTCAGTCCAATCAGTCATTGAGCGACTTTTCAAATTCATGTCCTTGCAGAGAATCGAACCCATGCCAACTTATTGTGATAGTGTACTGTGTTGCGAGGTGAGGCTAGTAATTTAGCAACAGAAAGGTGGTTTGAATGTTTATTTTTCTTTGGTATAGGCCTAGTGTTGAAAAAATAAACAGAGTTTATGTACTCGTTGACTAACAAATCCTATAAACTTATCAGCCCATTATGTGACAACCAGGCCACTTGCAAGGCAAATTTCATATAAAATGACTACTTTCTCTACATTTCAAAGAATTTCAT
>NQII01002533.1:13312-35546 GCA_002778355.1 Clitarchus hookeri | reverse complement strand
CTTGTCAGTTGTTTCTTCTGCGGTGCGTGTATTCTGACTTCAGGCAAAATACCCCTGACTCTCGTGATATCTCGGCGCTTACAAATTTTACTTGACTTGCTAGAGGCATAGGGGGTGGGAAGATGGGGGTGGGTAGGACTACACAGCAGGACACGTGTAAGGCTTGGAAGCGCGTGTCTGCCTCTGCTTGACCTTTCTCTGCGATGATTACGATTGCCACGTGTCTCTCTAAGCCCCTACACTGGTTGAAGCTGAAGAGAGGGAAGGGGGTGGTGGTGGGACAGCGCCGCTTTAATACTCCTAATACATCACACGTCAATTCCCCCCCTCGTCTTTTCGGCGCTGACACACTCCGTGCCAAAATCTCGGTGTTCTGCATATAGTTGCCTCTGTAAGCTAACCTATTCTGTGTTCGCTCTGCCTCGCCTCTGGCGCGGGCTAGCCGCCACGTGTTTCTCTAGCCCGGCTGCCTCGCATGGCACGACAGCTGTTACTTCCCCTCTCTACGTCTCTCTCCCTTCGCGGTCATCTTATCTGGTCGCCCCCATCGGCACTTCGGCACGCGCGGCCCTAAGGGTAAACAGGCGTGGCCCTGCCCGTAACAATGGCCTAACCCTCCGGCTCTGCGGGTTATAAAACAAGGCGTTCTATTCACAAAAAAAACTGAGGAACTTTTANCGGGTTATAAAACAAGGCGTTCTATTCACAAAAAAAACTGAGGAACTTTTACCTGGGTTATACTTCTTCCGTCGACTGCATGCTACTGCACAATTTTACTCTTGGCTACCTATTTGAACTAGCTAAACAAAGACCTGGTACCACACACCTCGGACTCCGTACAGTACTTGCCAACGTTCTTACAGGGTTACAAACCAATTTACAGGGTACAAATTACAGGGTTACACAATTATACAAAATTACCTACAGTGATCTATCGAGATCACTACACAGTCTACCTTATTCGTTCTTCTGTGCTTTGGTTTCCTGGTAAGGCGGAAACATGATTGACGTATGCAAACAATCAGGTGGCTTATGGCCGGTATATATTGCACAGCCGGCAATCTTTACATTTTGGTGACAGGTATTCATTTACTTTACGGTAAGGACGACTGCACAGGTCGTCGAAGAAAAACAACTCTTAGCTACTAGGCTGGTATCTCTGTTCAAGAGTGAATTCTAATGTCTGGCACTCTTGCAAGTTTTTTTTAACAAATGGTCTGACGATAACACACACAGCACATTGACTCATGCTACGTTTTACTATTAAGACGACTCGCAGGTCATGGAAAGAAGAAATAATAATACTCTTATCTGTCTCTCAGCTGTTGCCTGCGGTCTGGCCGTTAGGGCAACGTAAACATACAACTCTCTCTCAGTAAAAAAACTTAGAACATCCTTCTACTCCGGTTCCCGGCTGAAGGCATATACTGGGTACCTTGGAAATTGAATAAAAGTACACTCAGGCACACTTGAGTGTGGCATCTACACATCTTTCGGCTGAAGGCCCGACTTAACATGTAAAACTGTAAACAGTATGTAGCACCTAATTTGTGGCGTACTTAGGTTGGCTGGCAGGTCGTATAACCTGTCCTAGTTTTCGCAGCAGGGTGACATGGGTAATCACTTACCAACAGAGTCTCTGTTTCTTGGCGGCTGCGGGTGGTTTCTTCTTGCACCTCGCACTGGGAACCTGGATGCGCCTAGGCATCTGCGGTGATGTTGGGAAGACTGCATGGCCTTCCTCTCATTCTGTTGACTCTGGACTGTTGCTTTGCAGGCTCGTCCTCGGTTTATGGCTGCGGACTCCCGGCTTCATTTCTTGGTCGGTGCACTTTGCTTCTCGCCTGTCTGTTCTGTGTCCGCTTTCTTCTCACATGCGCTCGTTCTCCTTCATGTCTTCGCTCTCGCCTGTCTGTCTGTCCTTCGCTCGTACTCGCTTCTCGCCCGTTCTCTTTCCACTCATTTTCCGGTGCGCATATACTTTTCTGGACGGTAATCACGTCTCTGGCACGCTTCACACTTCGTCTCGGCTGGCGCAGTGGCGACGTTATATCTCTGCCCGGCGTGTATTAACTGAGATAGTGCGCGCTGCGGCATTTCTTATCGGTCCGCCCTGCGTGAATGAATACTCGGGTGTATTATCTCAGATACTGAGTGGCGCTCGGGTGTATTAAAGTAGATAACGCTTGGGCTGTGTTACTTCTTGACTGATATCGCGCATTTATTGCTTTTTTCCGATATCTTTCTGACCTGGGTCACTGTCCCTTGACCTAGTGACCCACTGCGGTTCATTTTATTTTTACTGTTTCTGAGCATTTGAGGCCCGATAAGCGCGTCTCACCGGCGCTCTGCTTACCTTCCTGGCTGCGCGGTTTTTTTTACCTGTCCACCTGCCTATTTCTCCTGTCATTGACAGTGACCCTCCTTCAGGGCAATAATGACCTAATTTGCTATCGCCCGGCGCACTATTTCATCCCTGACCACCTGGCTCACGTCATTTCCCACTGTCCAGTGGAAATGACCTCTTGTTTCCCTACCGATCCCGCTCCTCGTTACTATCTTCGCTAATTTCTGCCTCGCTCGCACTCTCGTCTCTCCAAAAATTCTCGCCACTTTCACTATCGTTCCTCCTCCAATGGACTGTTGTAGCGTACTTCTCTGCTAACCGCCCCTCGCTAAACGTCCTTAGGTCTCCCGCCTTGCTCTCTCGCTCCTACGCTCGTCCTTGACAATTCCTAGTTTGTCGGCCTAGTACACTTGCCTACTCTAGTGCGAATTGGTTGTTAGGTGCCAAAGGGTTTAAGACTCCCTTAAGTCTTCGGGTTCCTCCTTACTAGCTCGGTAATCTGGTATGGTTCAGCCTGACTAATTCTGCAATCTGGTACAGGTGAGACCCCTTTTCCCGGGTATACGGGTATAGTCTGGTTCTTGATACTGTCTCTAGACTTATCTATGCCCCACACGTTGGGAAGCCAATTTAACTTGACGTTACGCCACTCGTCAGGGCGCCAATTTAACTTGACGGAGCTACTGTTGTGCACCAATTAAACTTGACGCTATTCCCCCACCTGTGGCACACAGAGTGGTTCGTAGGGTCGGAGTTAATTCCTCCAGGCACAGACTATAAGGTACCTGGGATTGAGGGTATTTCAATAAGGTAGTCTTTTGACGTTTCACTTAACTGGATATATTGTCTCGAGTTATAAAAAACATACAGAAACACTTCCGAGATGTGGTAGTCTATTTTGGTTACTCGTATTAACTGGGGGTGACATCGTGGTGGAGGGGGGCTTCTCTGGACGGCGACTTGATACTTAACTCTGCTGTTGGCGCTGGTATGTGGTCGGCCGTGGGTGAGCTCCGGCGATGTGGGCGGCCTTGGCAAAGGCCCGCGTTTGCTGCAGTGTCACTAACTGCTCTACTGACGTACTGACATACTGTTGTCGCCGGGGATCCAATGTCCCCCGGCCGCATGCAGCGCGGCTGCTCTCTCTGCGCGGCGATATGCAACTCTTCTGCTCGAAGGTCTACTGATTACTCTTTCTCACCCTCCCCGCAAAGAGGTTTATATGCTCTCTAGTCTCCCTCCCTAATTATTGGCACGTGTCTCCTTGTTGGGTCGAGGGGGGCGGTGGTAGGAAACAGAACAATGCATTTCAAAAACGTGCCCTGGTTTCTGAAGGTTGGGGGGAGGGGGGGAAGTGGTGACACCCTTTCCAGTTTGTCAGCTGTTTCTTCCGCGGTGCGTGTATTCTGACTTCAGGCAAAATACCCCTGACTCTCGTGATATCTCGGCGCTTACAAATTTTACTTGGCTTGCTAGAGGCGTAGGGTGTGGGAAGGTNGTAGGACTATGCAGCAGGACACGTGTAAGGCTTGGAAGCGCGTGTCTGCCTCTGCTTGACCTTTCTTTGAGGTGATTACGATTGCCACGTGTCTCTCTAAGCCCCTACACTGGTTGAAGTTGAGGGGGGGGAAGGGGGGGGTGATGGTGGGACAGCGCCGCTCTAATACTCCTAATACGTCACACGTCAAGATCATAAAATTAAGTAACCAGTTTAGTAACTAATTTTCTATCATGTATGCTAAAGGGAAGTTTCGATATACTGTCCAGAAATCTTGTAGTAGTAGCACCATTCTCCTCAAATAGTTAAAACAGTTTTCATGAGACATTCTAAATTTAGATGTACATATCATCCAAAGTATGCAAAGGAATTGTCAATCTTTAAACTATAGCTTTTTCCTTGGGTGTGCGAGACTAGTCCACGAAAACCAACAAAACATGACTTGCAGATGAATACAAAGGTCTCCAATGCAGAGACAATGATGTGTAAATTCTGTAATTGCAGGGGATTTGAAAAAATTAATGAGATGGATGCCCACAAATAATGTTGAGAGTGAGAGATTAAATCATTATAATACAGTTATTCCAGACATGTGGCAGAACTTGAAAGAAGAAGATTTTTAATTGTTTACAAAGTATGTTATGTACAGTTCATTAACTTCTGTTATCTGTGTTTCAACAGGTTTGTGTCAAAATTATTAACTTCTAGTAACAAAACTGCAGAAAAAAAAGGACCTTAGTGACTTAGCTTGAAAAACAGTATCTCTTTTAGTGACTTGTTCTAAGCCCTGTGAATGGTGTTCTGATGAGCGAGAAAATGTGCAGCACAGTCTTTTGTGGTACAGCAGGAAGACATGATATTTTATCAGTTACCTGGTGGAATTTATGTTTCGCTGTCAGTTCCCTGACAAACGTGTGTAAATGCACAATTTCCTTTCTGCCCCCAAGGAATTTCATCCACTACAAAAATTGGCAAGTACAAAATGTTTACTATCCTAGCAGAAAGTTGTTTTTCAATCCTCTTCCCCCCCCCCCCNTTAGCCAAATTATAACAACAAAACAGTGATTCCACACAAAATCTGTGCCACTATGCTTCCCGAAGTGCAAACAATAGGAAGCGAGTAGGGCCACACCAATTTACATAGGTATTCCATATTTTTTTCTGGATTGTTGCATACATTTTCACGTATGACTTAATAATAAAAGATGAATCAGGTAAACTGGTGAAGCCCTACGCAAACATCACAGTTCTGTGGCAATTTGTAGATTTTTCTGGCACTTCTTGTTTAATACGGCCTAAATTCTTTGCGTTAGTTTTTAGGAGTTTATGTATTTTACCCTACAATTTACCTGGTCTTCCTAACTCTCCCCTCTATCGTAAATCTTAGTTTGCATAGAGAATATACTAACATGACCATGGGATTATGCTTCTGTATGTATTATACTATTTATGAATAATGTTACGTGCTTGCTACTTTGTTCTGCATGAGCAAGTGAAAGTGAAGGGCAGAGCAGTTATATGATAGTGGCGGCGGCAAGTCAATGGAATTTTTTGAATGACACGCGAGCGATAAACCAGGAACCGAATATATGTTACAAAAAGCGAGCCGACACTATAAACCTTTTTGCGAAGCGCGCTGCTGACCATAGTTGTACTGAGTTTCTGCGTTTATCTGAAGAATTTTCAAGTGGTTTACTGCCCTAGTTTCTGTCAGCATGGCTCGGGGTGCGTTAAACTTTCCAGGTCAAGGCTAACAGAATATAAATAGTGCGAAATCCTCCGGGCTAGGAGTTGATGAGTGACTGGAGTTTTGGCGATAGATGACGGATGAAAAAAATGACCAGCGAGAGAAGTGACCAAAGGGAGGAAAATCTGCAACTGCGAGCATCGGCGCAGTGAAGAGTACAACTGGCAGACTGGACTATTGAACTGGCTGCATGAATGGAAGACATTACAAATGATGGCAACAGACAGACTGAAAGTGTGTTATAGACTGTTCACAGTAAAGTGAGTACTTTCGAGGCCCTAGTTACTTTTTCCTTTATACCATATGCAGTATAGAATTTTCTTTTCTTTTATTTTTTTTATTATTTTAGAACTATTTATATTAATGTAAGTCAGTAATTTTTATTTTCTCTTAATTATAATTTTCTGCCCCGACTTAGGTAACAGTAATTAGTTTATGTTAATAACCAATCCCTTTTATGGGGTTTAGTTAAATATCCAAATTTTTCTAACTCATAAATATAATAATGATTTTTCAATTATTTTTGTAATTGTTATTAATTGAAATAATTGAAGTTGTAATTTTTTTTGTTTGACTTAGAGTTTTGAGTTTACTTTTTTGTTTTATTTGTAACCCGCAGTGCTCCGGATCTGGAAGTTGTGTCTCTTGGCAACATTTGATTGGTCCATGACCTTGGGGTGGACGTTTCTGCAATCGCCAAAATTTTCCTTCTGAAAATCCCCAGCGCCAACATAATAATAATTTTACTTAGTTGCCCACCAAAGGCAAGTAGTAATGTTAGACGACCACGACATTGGTAGAAGAGATTGTAGGGCAGACCTTTAATTATTTAAATTGAGTGAGTTTTTTTGCTAATCATCAAGAAGATGTTGACGGCAGCCATGGTGTGGTATGATGCTGTATATATACCACACACACCACCACATCAAAAACTGGCACCCCATATTGGGCGTCAATCAATTTTCTGTATGTGTGTTATTTCTTCTCTGTGAATACACACTGAAGTGACGTGACATATGTCTATGTGCGTTAATTGCTATGAGTATATTACAAAGAACACACACTTCATCAAAAAACACAAAACAGAGAAAACATAAACATTTAAACACATTTATTACGAAATCACTAGGAAATATTAGTGTGAGAAAAAAAACTAATGCTGCCCCTAAAGAAGTGATCCACCTTGTACAACATGTAATTACTGGGGAAGGTTCTCTCCATTAAAATAAACTAATTTGATCTGGCACCATAGAAACAAAATTAAACATGCTTTAGTCCAAGATGGCAAGACTGAAGCACAAAATTTCTAATTTAAAATTTTACTATCTGTTTCCATTGGGTAGTGGTTACGATAGGAAAATTGTCAATTTTCATACAAATGTGTACGAATTTCCAAACTTAAATTTTTGAAACACAAGTTCACATGTTAGAAATTATGAGATTTAGGCCAATGTACGTCTCATGTGTCAAGTCGAACCCCGGTAATGGATGGCGTCCCTTCGCCGTGCTGCTGCCGTTGCCTCCGGAGCTTGCCATAGGAACACTCATACATCTGCGTATTTTTGCATTTGAGGGTCTCTTCCNACATCTGCGTATTTTTGCATTTGAGGGTCTCTTCCATACGTGCCCACGCTTTCACAAGCCTGATTAACATATCTTTTCGGCTATCCTTTCATTCGCAGCACAACGTAAGTTTTAGGGTTCTGAGAATTAAGTTTTGGAAAACTTGCGCAGTCGTAAATTTTAGGTTAGTAATGACNGAACCCCGGTAATGGATGGCGTCCCTTCGCCGTGCTGCTGCCGTTGCCTCCGGAGCTTGCCATAGGAACACTCATAAATCTGCGTATTTTTGCATTTGAGGGTCTCTTCCATACGTGCCCACGCTTTCACAAGCCTGATTAACATATCTTTTCGGCTATCCTTTCATTCGCAGCTCAACGTAAGTTTTAGGGTTCTGAGAATTAAGTTTTGGAAAACTTGCGCAGTCGTAAATTTTAGGTTAGTAATGACNTCAACGTAAGTTTTAGGGTTCTGAGAATTAAGTTTTGGAAAACTTGCGCAGTCGTAAATTTTAGGTTAGTAATGACGAAAGATATGTTAATTACGCTTGAAGGAGACATAGTAGACCCACAAAAGTTATATAAATAGCTTTTGAACAGTTTACCTGTATTATATTTAGGAAGACGTAATGATAAAATAAGCAGAACAACGAAAATAAAATAGATAATATACTAGCAGTTCGGCCGCTTTCTTTACGTCGGATGCCGTGTTGTATAGTCCTGTAATGCTGTAGTAACGTAAACAAAAGTGAATCGGTAGTCACCTGTTTGCTGTGGATGTGTAGACGTTACAGTAGGTTAGTTGCAGTTTAGATGCAATACAGTGCGGTTGGTGGCGAGTGGAGTGTTACTGCGCGCGTGAGTTGTGACGTACGAAAGCTTGTGATTTAAGAATGGAGAGTGCAAGTATGAGTGATTCTGTGCATGACAGTCGTCTATGTGGCAGGTGTTACCTGGACGTTTGCCAGTTTGTTGAATTAACGCTGTTTTGGCATACNTGCATGACAGTCGTCTATGTGGCAGGTGTTACCTGGACGTTTGCCAGTTTGTTGAATTAACGCTGTTTTGGCATACCTACGTGAGTAAATTCACATTCTTCCAGTAGGTTTTACTGTTACTTTAAAACCCTACAATCCTAGGTTAGATTATAACACTAAAATTGTAGGTTAGATTAAAAATGTAAAATAGTGATTCACTCATCATGGGGCTAAGTTAGGTTAGATGGGCACATATTAAGAAATTGGGTGGACAATGTTAAATTGATGTGTTTTTTTATATTTTCTGTGCGTGTATTTTTAGTGATTTTAACCCCCAATTTCCATGATCTTCATAGCCCCCCTCCCACAACTCCCGTTTTTGTGGTTTGTAATCATATGTTAATGCCTCTAGTAAATTTGTGTTCTGTGTAATTAATAGTGTCGAAGGTAAATGTAAACAATAGGGGTTTTTTTGAAGGAGACATAGTAGACCCATATTTAGGATGGCGTAATAATAAAATAACCAGAATGTCGAAAATAAAATAGTTAATACACGAGCAGTTTGACCGCTTTGTTTACATCGGACGCCATGATGTTTAGTGAAGTAATGCTGTAGTAACGTAAAAAAATGTGCATCTCGCCGTCACCTTANAATCCCGGAAAATGATATATTTCCACTCTACTAATGATGTAGAACACAAATATACTAGGGGTCAGACTAATTTCTTAATATGTGCCCACCTAACAGAACCTAACCCCACGACGGGTGAATCACTAATTTACATTTTTAAACTAACCTAGGTTTGTTGGGTTTTAAACTAACCTAGGGTTGTTGGGTTTTAAACTAACCTAGGATTGTAGTGTTTTAAACTAACTTAGGATTTTAGGGTTTTACACTAACCTACGATTGTAGGGTTTTAAACTAATGTACGATTTTAGGGTTTTACAATAACGTAGGTTTGTAGGGTTTTACACGAAACTACAAATTTAGGATTTTAGGGATTTAAAGGAACCGTAAAACACACCAACAGAATATCAATTTACTCACCGGATATACTTCCTCTGTCAACGGCCAATTCGACCATACCTCACTCAACGGAACACTGTGTTCCACAAATCCGGCGTATACGCAAATGTAACGCACTGAATCACTACTTTTCAGTTGAATATAACGCAATGAAACACTCATTTACAGTAAAATATGACGCACAGAAGCACTCGTTATTGCTTTCTCCGTTTTTAAATCCGACGGATTAGGACAAGAATCATACCGGCAAAGGCGCGATGGCGACTTACCAGGTTAAAAATTTACTGTTAAGATGCAAATGGCATCCGTGGCCTCTAGGTAGTGTGGAATTAGCAATGTGCNGGTTAAAAATTTACTGTTAAGATGCAAATGGCATCCGTGGCCTCTAGGTAGTGTGGAATTAGCAATGTGCAGCCATTATTAATGGCGGTAGGCGTTAATAGACGTAAACAAACCAATTTGGCACTTTTCTTTTAATATGTTCTACTTATTTAAACATTACGCCCTTTTGAATATGAACAAGGTAAGCTGTGCAGAACCCATTAATGCAATTTTTGTTGGTCTAGGACGTTTCGTTCAGAAACGTAAACAAACTGGCTGAACAGTCATTTCACATTCTGTTCAATTTTTTTAAATGTTATACTTATTTTAAAGCTACACCCTTAGTACATTCGTGTTCTACATGATTAGTAGAGTAGAAATATATCATAATTTTTAATTTTTTTTTGTGTTTTTCAGAAAAGCCCCTAAACTTAATAATTACCCATTTTATTGTACAGAAAATAATATATAATATGGTCACAGGAGCAAATTGCATGAAAAATAAAATGCATTGTTTCATCACACATTATTTTCTGATATAAAAATATTTCTATAACTAACNGCAAATTGCATGAAAAATAAAATGCATTGTTTCATCACACATTATTTTCTGATATAAAAATATTTCTATAACTAACAGAACTCTAGGTGTCTTATTTATACCCCAAATTTTTGTACGTCTCAATTTTCCCCCTAATGTTAATGTTTTCCCTCAGATGAGCTCCTGTTCTTCATAATTAACTCCAGAATCTCACACTCCTCCACTCATAAAATCTCTTTTAAAACACCACCCTGAATATCGCTTCACGTAAACCATCACCACAATACGTAAAGTTGAGATCGAGAAAAATTGTAGCCCTTCAAGTATTAACAACGCTTTTTTAGAACGTTACTAAACTATTATAACAAATATGTCAATGCCTTCAATAAAATTATCAATAGGCTGTCTTACATATGTANAGAACGTTACTAAACTATTATAACAAATATGTCAATGCCTTCAATAAAATTATCAATAGGCTGTCTTACATATGTAGTGTAACTCCAAGCTCCCTTAATTCCTTCACTGATATTAAGGGAGATATAATATCTTGTCCACAGCGATCATAAATTAGAATCTTCCAAACCGGTTCAGATGCGAGTACTTTCGTTTGCGGGTGGTTCAAATTCAGCATTTGCTTCAAGGCACCTGCAGAAAATAACGACACATATTACACATAATCTTAATTCCTACATGAAAACAGTTTGCAGAGAACTTTAAATCGAAAAATTCATACCTATTTGTTTTTCTCTTAAGGATACCATATTTTCAACGAGCTTATAATTTCAATTTCACAAAAAACTTCACATAATATGTTGACGCCAATCCAAAACACAGCACGTCAACTGTAAAACGTCACAAATATCAACTTCATAGAAAACTAAATCAAAGATTACCACCCATATTACAGAGAGTAAATGCGACCAACACGACAGAAATTGAAACGCTGCTTCTAGTGCTTTTAAGTTTGGCAACGAAATTTTTTGGTGCTAAGGTGCACTAGTATTCTAGTTTTTGATAGAGTAATGACGTCTTCCAATTGACTGCACTGGATGCGCACTCAGTGTACCCCGAAAACTAGAAAAGTGTAATAGTCACGTAAAATTGCCAGAAGAGAATGCTTGTATGTCGGTCATATTTGCACAAAAACTGCCGCACTGACTTTAAAGAGAGAGCGGAGTAGAATAAACGTTAGCCACCGCCGTTTTTCATCATTGCCGATGCTCAGAGCGGGGGTAGTCCGGGCAATGACTCTACAAGAAAAGAAGAGGGAGGCAGCAATGCCTAGGTAGTGACTAATTTAGTGTAGTTGTTAAATAAAAACGGGCATTTTGAGTATTGCGGGTTTTTAAATATTAAAATGGAATTAATTGCTAAAGGTTGTTAATAAAATTGTCTTAGGGTGTAAACACGTGACACGAAGAAAGTTTTGTAATTGAAATAAACTATTTCATAATTGGTTATTTTGTTGTACAAAATAGGAAATTTGTAAATTGCAGGTTTTAGAGTAATAAAAGTGGATTTTCGGTGTCAGAGTTTGTTATAAAAATATTGTAGGTTGTGGGGACGTGATACCAGATAAGTTTTGAAATTGAAAAATTAGATTTCCATAATCGGTCGTTTTTTGTAACTGGTATTTAAAGGGTGGCATCACGAGTAATTTTAAATTCTGTTGTAATAAGAAAAGGATTAGAAAATTTACTAGTATGTTGTTTTGTATGTAGAGGAATGAATAGTTTANCCCCTAGTATATTCGTGTTCTGCATCATTAGTAGAGTAGAAATATATCATAATTTTAAATTTTTATTGTGTTTTTAGAAAAGCCCCTAAACTAGATAATTACCTAAAATCGTAGGTTATATTAAAATCCTATAATCCTACGTTAGATTAACACACGACAATACCACGTTAGATTAAAAANTAAAATCGTAGGTTATATTAAAATCCTATAATCCTACGTTAGATTAACACACGACAATACCACGTTAGATTAAAAATGTAAAATAGTGATTCACTCATCGTAGAGTTTGGTTAAGTTAGGTTAGGTGGGCACATATTACGAAATTGGGTGGACATATGTTACATTGAGGTGTTTTACATTTTTGTGGGTGTATTTTTAGTGATTTTACCCCACAATTTCTCTGATCTTCATAGCTCTACCCACTATGGTTTTTGTGGTTAGTAAACATAATACGTTAATGCTATTAGCACATTTGTGTTCTGTGTAATTAATAGTGTCAAAATATACCACTTGGTAATTATTAAGTTTAAGGGCTTTTCTGTAAANAAAAAAAAAAAAAACAATCCCGGAAAATGATATATTTCCACTCTACTAATGATGTAGAACACAAATATACTAGGGGTCAGACTAATTTCTTAATATGTGCCCACCTAACAGAACCTAACCCCACGACGGGTGAATCACTAATTTACATTTTTAAACTAACCTAGATTTGTTGGGTTTTAAACTAACCTAGGGTTGTTGGGTTTTAAACTAACCTAGGATTGTAGTGTTTTAAACTAACTTAGGATTTTAGGGTTTTACACTAACCTACGATTGTAGGGTTTTAAACTAATGTACGATTTTAGGGTTTTACACTAACCTACGATTGTAGGGTTTTAAACTAATGTACGATTTTAGGGTTTTAAACTAATGTACGATTTTAGGGTTTTACAATAACGTAGGTTTGTAGGGTTTTACACGAAACTACAAATTTAGGATTTTAGGGATTTAAAGGAACCGTAAAACACACCAACAGAATATCAATTTACTCACCGGATATACTTCCTCTGTCAACGGCCAATTCGACCATACCTCACTCAACAGAACACTGTGTTCCACAAATCCGGCGTATACGCAAATGTAACGCACTGAATCACTACTTTTCAGTTGAATATAACGCAATGAAACACTCATTTACAGTAAAATATGACGCACAGAAGCACTCGTTATTGCTTTCTCCGTTTTTAAATCCGACGGATTAGGACNCTCATTTACAGTAAAATATGACGCACAGAAGCACTCGTTATTGCTTTCTCCGTTTTTAAATCCGACGGATTAGGACGACAAGAATCATACCGGCAAAGGCGCGATGGCGACTTACCAGGTTAAAAATTTACTGTTAAGATGCAAATGGCATCCGTGGCCTCTAGGTAGTGTGGAATTAGCAATGTGGNGATTAGGACGACAAGAATCATACCGGCAAAGGCGCGATGGCGACTTACCAGGTTAAAAATTTACTGTTAAGATGCAAATGGCATCCGTGGCCTCTAGGTAGTGTGGAATTAGCAATGTGGAGCCATTATTAATGGCGGTAGGCGTTAATAGACGTAAACAAACCAATTTGGCACTTTTCTTTTAATATGTTCTACTTATTTCAACATTACGCCCTTTTGAATATGAACAAGGTAAGCTGTGCAGAACCCATTAATGCAATTTTTGTTGGTCTAGGACGTTTCGTTCAGAAACGTAAACAAACTGGCTGAACAGTCATTTCACAATTCTGTTCAATTTTTTTTAATGTTTTACTTATTTTAAAGCTACACCCTTAGTACATTCGTGTTCTACATGATTAGTAGAGTAGAAATATATCATAATTTTTAATTTTTTTTTTGTGTTTTTCAGAAAAGCCCCTAAACTTAATAATTACCCATTTTATTGTACAGAAAATAATATATAATATGGTCACAGGACCAAATTGCATGAAAAATAAAATGCATTGTTTCATCACACATTATTTTCTGATATAAAAATATTTCTATAACTAACAGAACTCTAGGTGTCTTATTTATACCCCAAATTTTTGTACGTCTCAATTTTCCCCCTAATGTTAATGTTTTCCCTCAGATGAGCTCCTGTTCTTCATAATTAACTCCAGAATCTCACACTCCTCCACTCATAAAATCTCTTTTAAAACACCACCCTGAATATCGCTTCACGTAAACCATCACCACAATACGTAAAGTTGAGATCGAGAAAAATTGTAGCCCTTCAAGTATTAACAACGCTTTTTTAGAACGTTACTAAACTATTATAACAAATATGTCAATGCCTTCAATAAAATTATCAATAGGCTGTCTTACATATGTAATGTAACTCCAAGCTCCCTTAATTCCTTCACTGATATTAAGGGAGATATAATATCTTGTCCACAGCGATCATAAATTAGAATCTTCCAAACGGGTTCAGATGCGAGTACTTTCGTTTGCGGGTGGTTCAAATTCAGCATTTGCTTCAAGGCACCTGCAGAAAATAACGACACATATTACACATAATCTTAATTCCTACATGAAAACAGTTTGCAGAGAACTTTAAATCAAAAAATTCATACCTATTTGTTTTTCTCTTAAGGATACCATATTTTCAACGAGCTTATAATTTCAATTTCACAAAAAACTTCACATAATATGTTGACGCCAATCCAAAACACAGCACGTCAACTGTAAAACGTCACAAATATCAACTTCATAGAAAACTAAATCAAAGATTACCACCCATATTACAGAGAGTAAATGCGACCAACACGACAGAAATTGAAACGCTGCTTCTAGTGCTTTTAAGTTTGGCAACGAAATTTTTTGGTGCTAAGGTGCACTAGTATTCTAGTTTTTGATAGAGTAATGACGTCTTCCAATTGACTGCACTGGATGCGCACTCAGTGTACCCCGAAAACTAGAAAAGTGTAATAGTCACGTAAAATTGCCAGAAGAGAATGCTTGTATGTCGGTCATATTTGCACAAAAACTGCCGCACTGACTTTAAAGAGAGAGCGGAGTAGAATAAACCTTAGCCACCGCCGTTTTTCATCATTGCCGATGCTCAGAGTGGGGGTAGTCCGGGCAATGACTCTACAAGAAAAGAAGAGGGAGGCAGCAATGCCTAGGTAGTGACTAATTTAGTGTAGTTGTTAAATAAAACGGGAATTTTGAGTATTGCCGGTTTTGAAATATTAAAATGGAATTAATTGCTAAAGGTTGTTAATAAAATTGTCTTAGGGTGTAAACACGTGACACGAAGAAAGTTTTGTAATTGAAATAAACTATTTCATAATTGGTTATTTTGTTGTACAAAATAGGAAATTTGTAAATTGCAGGTTTTAGAGTAATAAAAGTGGATTTTCGGTGTCAGAGTTTGTTATAAAAATATTGTAGGTTGTGGGGACGTGATACCAGATAAGTTTTGAAATTGAAAAATTAGATTTCCATAATCGGTCGTTTTTTGTAACTGGTATTTAAAGGGTGGCATCACGAGTAATTTTAAATTCTGTTGTAATAAGAAAAGGATTAGAAAATTTACTAGTATGTTGTTTTGTATGTAGAGGAATGAATAGTTTAAAATACGCGTATTACCTCGTGGGTGTGTGTTACTCTGCCGAACGAAAGAAAGTTGGGTAGTAAACTCTGTTTTAAAGTATTTTAACTCGTGAAAAGGGCGCTGAGGGCATGTAATTAATAATTTAAAACAGTTTGTTAGGTTATTTATTCAGTAGTTATTTGAAAAAACTCTATAATCTTGTTAAACAAAGCTTGGAAGTGTACTGAGCGTTGTAATTTTAATTTCACAGCTTCGGAGGTCTCTGATTGGTCATGCGGTAGACCAGGAGGGGCGCCTTCCTCCCCAACTCGAGAGGGTGAAGCGTTTTTTGACGTGACAACGTCTTAAATTAGGTTGCGGCTGGGAGTCACTTATGAAAAAGTGTAACGCTCGGTAACGTTACGATGAGTCACCGAACGAGAGAGAGGCCCGCCGAATGCCTTGCGTCTCTCTCCCACTCAACTATGATCGGTCTGCCGCGCGCGCAGCACTACGTTGTCACGTAAAATCTTCGCCCGTAAAACCGACTTTACAGGCAACCATTTTTTTAAGTAAAGAATTTGTATAGAATAAACCGTAATGCAACTAACACCCAGAAAATTTATGATGAGAGTCTCACCACTGGCCATGGTGAAATACATGTACGAGGCATAGAAAATTACGATTTCGGTACACTTAAACAGCAAAATTTTGAAATGTAAAAGGAAACCTTGAAATGCACATAAATAGAAAACTTTCTTAATATAAAAAATACAAAAAAATAAATAAATAAATAACGAAGTCATTAAAAATATACCAAAACCTCAGACGCGATTATTTAAAACCATGCAAATTATGAGTAAAACAACCTAAGTGCTCTATGTTCGCAAGCCACCCAATCAAATTAAAATTATCTCTAATTCATCCCAGGACTACGATCTGAATATGAATAATGCCCATATTTTCCGATACTTAGTCATCTCCCTTCGTGTGTAGAGGGATGATTTTTGAATATTTATTCTATTGGGGAATATGCCTTGCACTAAATATTCTTTGAGGATGTAACAAAGTGGGTTGTAATGTACAGTGAACATTTCGCTATTATTGTTAATGTTACCTGAGCTGTCGGGGATAGTAATGCGGAAGTCGTCCGGCGACTATGTTAAGAAAGGTCAAAATATTACACGATATTCTTATTCCGAATAGAATGGGCGCCAGCTCATTGAGTGAGCACGAAGTCACAGCTCTCAGAATTGTAGGCAAAACTACCATGTGGCTCTGTCTCCTGACACACACTGTAAAAATATACTGGAAAACGTAATATTTAGCCAGTGTATTTAGACTCCCCAGCATACCTTAGTATTACCTTTTACCTTATAACAGAAGGATGCCTTCTTGAGGCATCGATGACATCCTGGATAGGACCATAGCCCGAAATACAACAGTAAATAAGAACTCACAAGTTTCAGTTAATTCAAGTAAATTGTATTGCCTAATAGTGTACACAGTTAAAGCTGACCTGACTCAAAAGGCCTACCAGCGGCCATTAATGTAGAAAATGCCAAGTATGGCGCGAAAACTTACAAGAGTAATTAAACCTCCGGGGTCGGTAAATTGAGCTGATGGAAGGGTGCTGCGAAAGCGGGCAAGACTGTTGATAAACTAAATAAAAGTTCCAGAAAACTACGTTAACCTATTGCAGTCAAGTGTTCAGAACAAAGTATGAAAGTACCCTGCGTGGCGATGAATGTGCAGCACCTAAGACCCGTGAAATCAGACTGCCAGGGGGTAGCATGGGCGAAACGCGTCCTCGCCAAGAGCTAGCGCCATCCCGTCAGGTATCTTAGTTCACTGACCTTATTACATAAAAATGTAAAGCATACAGACAATAGGACCCTTCAATGTTCAGGATGGACATCCCTTAGCTTGACGAGAGTTAAGAGTTCTTTCTTAAGCACTAATTTAAAAACAAAATATTCTAATGTAAGGCCTAGCAGAGCACATGAGAAAATTAGGTATGTTAAGTTTCAGGGCACTCTACAACCTAAATGGTCAGGTTGAAAGAAAGACTTATTATTTCCCACGTTACTAATTGGCTTGATTAGATACAAAATTGCATTCGGAAAAATATATAGAACACTTCAAATACCCTAGCCTTGCTACTCTACACCTTATTAAATATGCACCTGGCGTGCATTTATTCTGATATTACTTCGCAATCCCCTAAGGTCCAATTTCACGAACATTTGCCTGTGGGCGATACAATCTAAAGCTATTTAATACACATTCTAATACTTAATTCCTATACTGATTTCACAGATCTCTCTAGGGATACCACAGGCACACTGTTGGAACACTCGCTATCAGGNCACTTAATTCCTATACTGATTTCACAGATCTCTCTAGGGATACCACAGGCACACTGTTGGAACACTCGCTATCAGGTCATGACCCATTCCCAAGTGAACGATGCGGATATGCGTAGGGACGCACAACATGCGTTTTCTGTAGGCCACACTGGTACAGTGACTGTGGGCTGATGACGTGATGAAAGCGGTCAAGCGTTCGGCACAAACGAAGTAAAAAATTGTTCCAGTACATTCCATTGCTATTGAAATGAAAATTATTGCAGCAAAAATTAAAGTGCGGAGGANAAGTAAAAAATTGTTCCAGTACATTCCATTGCTATTGAAATGAAAATTATTGCAGCAAAAATTAAAGTGCGGAGGAGGTCCGCACTGAGAAAAAACCCTATGCTGTAGTCCGGCCAGAGTGCTGAAGTCAAACTAACATCATGAAGTTGGCTTCGGCAAAAGGTGGCCGAAGCCAATGCCAAACTTGAGTGAAAAATTTACATTGCCCCTCTTACATCTAAATAAAGTAGTACCTAATGAAATTACATAACAAAAGACAGAATGGTGACATACCTGTATTTAATTATGTGTTACTTAAGTCAGTGAAGGTGACATCATGGGGTATTTCACAATACTAAATAAATGTAATAAATAATTTGGAACCAGGGAAGGCAGTCAGTTGTAATGAAGAAACACAATTGCACTTTTACATAATAAAATTAATAAAATTATTAAAATAAGCAAAATTACTGTTTTAAAGGTGGCGAAACCACTTCCTGAAGGCTTTGACGATGGGCGAGTCCAAGTGTTTTAACCTGGGTGGGGTGGATGAGTCCAAAGTGGTTTAGCCATTCTCTATTTACAACTTCTAGAATGAATTACAATGAATTGATTGGCTATAATGTTGAAAATACATTTAATACCTTCGGGATATCATTTCCTGCTGTTTAACTACACACGGAGTCACGTAGCACTATTTCCCTGGACAGAGGGCTGGTCGACATCACATCATTTTGAAGGACGATGGGTGTCGCTTCGCGAGATGCTCCTCCGTTCCCTCCAACAGATGGTGTGCCTGATGGCTATGGCATTCGGGGGAACAACATGTTGGTCCACTTGTTGTTTGCGCCCAAGAGTTACCTCTTGGGGTAAAGAAAGCAAGAAGGTCGGTCGTTTGAGTCACATAGTATATGACAAAGAGGCAGGTGTGTTCAGTTCTATTCAGCACAATCTATCATGCTCATGGCAAGGTGTTCTCTTCGGTCCAGTGTCGGCTAGGTGGTGTAAGTGATTGTGGAGGTGCAAGTGGTCACGAGAGCACACATGGCGGTCTGTTTCACTTCAAGATGAACATGGGAGACGACGATAGAAAAATGATTCTGATAAAATATAAGACTTTGATGTGGTCGAGATTACCCAGGGCTGGTTGATTGTTGGACTGCCCGGCGTGATAACCCATTGGAGAGTTAATTATAAGGGTCGTTCAGTCGATGGCCCAGGGGGACCTGGATATCTTCGTCAGTTTGTTGATGTTCTCACGTACTTACTGCTGTATTTCTCGTCATAAGGTATTATGACAAGACTGTAGGCCATCTCGTAAGCCTGAAATAACCGTGAAATTGTGAGTGATGCAACAAAGGGTGTAGCAACCTACAATAAAATCGATAAATGTTTAACTTTGTAAAGCAGTTTATTCACTGTGCTTGCTTACAGGAGAATAATGCAGGAAAATGGCCCCAGAACTTACGGCCTGCCAGTGGCCTTAGTGTGAAATAAATGTAGTATTAAGTTGATACACGATAGAATTAAGCTCTCTGGTGAGACAGTGGGTGTCTCTCACCTCAGTACTTACAAAAATTAATAAATAAATGTTCCAGTTAATTAATTCAATATTGAAGTGTAGTTATTACAGCTTAAATGATGGTACCGAGAAAGCTCGCGGAGCAGGTGACCAACACTGTCGGTCTGGTCTGAGTGCTGAGACGAACTGGCCGAGAAACCTCCATTTTCTGTCATGAGTCACGAGAACCGAAGTCAAATGGCGAATTATGAAATATAACATTAACACTATGTGATATGACTGCAATGGTGAAAAATNACGGCGAATTATGAAATATAACATGAACACTATGTGATATGACTGCAATGGTGAAAAATTGTATAAATTAAATTAAACACATTGATGACATAACAAATGCCTGTTAAGAATGAAGTTGTGAAGTTGTCGGGGAGTGTCACCACACTAAATAAAATGTTACAAGGATGGAGACCTTCATAGGCATCTCCCTCTTTGAAAATATCATTGAATTTTATAAATACACTGACGTGAACCATGTGTCCACGAGTTCCTTGTGCCCAATCTGACTGTCGCATTCACAACAACTACACAAGCTACACCGGGCCGCACCAACAACATTAGGCTAAGAGTGCGTAGTGCAGGTCGACAAGAATGAAACTTGCATCTTCTTGCCGACAAGGGTTACGTAACCTTAGAGACAGCTCTACCAATTTATTACAATAGGTAGCTCTTTTAATAAATAGGTAGGCGACCCGAATCTGACCCAAAGCAACATTCATTGAACTCAATGACAATTGGTCGTTTCTTAGTAGCAGATCGCACCACGACCTACGACGTGATGCACCACCAAGTGGCATCAAATTGGCTTAGAGGCCGAAGCAGAAGTGATAATGCCCCCAAAGTGTCACCCAGTAGTGTGCAGCATTTTTACAAACACATTAAACAAAGTCGCCGCATTCACAGCTACAGCCAGGGGTGTGTTTTACTGTATTAAGAGCAATATAGCATGGTTCCACCCCCCTTTGCCCAGGTGGATACATTCATCCCTTCAGGAGACAGCCACCTGGCAACACTGTAACCAGTGAAATTCAGATTCGCCACAGGTAGTGATATTAAGACCCTTTTTACGAAAAACCTTAAGAATTTGGTAATGTGTTGACATCTTCGAGGTTACCCGGGACTGATTGGTGTTGAATTGCCCGGCGCAAACCCAGTGGAGTGTTAATGATTAGGGTCGTTCGGTTGATGGCCTAGGGGGAACTGGATATATCCGTCAGATTGTTGATGATGTTGACACATACCTACTGTTGCACTATTTATACCTGATGTTAAGACTGTAGAGCGTTTTCCTCCATAGACTAAAAATGAGGTACACCAATCTCGCTAGCTGGGCGCAACCAATCTCCTTGTCCTAAAATTGTATTAATTTTCTGCGAATACAACTTCCAAAAATGTTGTGGATTGGGTCTGAAGTAAAGTAATGTTTGTTTACTACGTGCAACCTATTTGGAAAACGGTTAGATTTAATTGAAATTATTGGAAATATTGTATCACTTAAAAATTAAGGTTAGAACAAACATCTTTATCACTATTAACAATGTGACTTTGACAGTTGTGTTTGTTTGGTGGTTCATCAATGTTGGGCAATGAGTAGAAGACAAGCGTTCTACCTCACTTTCTTTTCTGTTATGTTTTCCACAACTTCTTACCGCCTAAGGATACAGTCTAGTCTCTTCTTTAATCTGTGGGTTGTAGTGGTGATGTGATGACAACAAAACAAAAATGTAACAGGCACAGAGCGGAAAATAAATCATTAAATATTATTTTTAATGGTGATTGTGCATGAATTTGTGCTGTATAATTTGACGGGTACGTACCTGAAATAATATTACTCTTTACAAAATAATAAATTATTACTATTGTTTAGTTTTTTTTCAATACAAAGAAACGTATGCTGATAGAAAAAAAATTATAGTGAAAGTAAATTAATGTCAGCAGTTCATTGTTTCCTATTTTGTTATTATTTCAATACAAATAAGATTTTGATTCTGTATAACTGTTTTTTATGTGCAGAATATGCAGTATTTAGACGACTTCCCCGAAAGGCTTGGAATAAAAGTGGATGTTACCATGACGGCCCCTGGCCTACACGGTTACCAAATTTTGACCGAAGAATATGAACCANTGGAATAAAAGTGGATGTTACCATGACGGCCCCTGGCCTACACGGTTACCAAATTTTGACCGAAGAATATGAACCAAAGGATCTCAGTATGAATTCGAGTAAAAAATTAAAGCATATTCCTCCACCTCTAAAGCTCGATGCAGGCCAGCCCAAAAACACACTCGATTTTGCATGTATAGCCATGAGTCCTAAAAGTCCTGACATGCAGAAAAATCTACCTTTTCGTAAAAGGTAAGTATCTAGACTTAGGGGTCATCTGGAAAGGTTAACAATACAAAANTGCAGAAAAATCTACCTTTTCGTAAAAGGTAAGTATCTAGACTTAGGGGTCATCTGGAAAGGTTAACAATACAAAAGAATGGTAAGTATATAATATGGTAATTATCTAGTTTAGGGGCTTTTCTGAAAAAAACAATAAAAATTTAAAATTATGATATATTTCTACTCTACTAATGATGCAGAACACGAATATACTAGGGGCATTAACGTCCGACTAATTTCGTAATATGTGCCCACCTAACCTAACAAAACCTAACCCCACGATGGGCGAATCACTATTTTACATTTTTAAACTAACCTAGGATTGT
>NQII01002532.1:344992-367341 GCA_002778355.1 Clitarchus hookeri | reverse complement strand
GGGGGGTGATAGGCAGCACAAATACACGTGTGCATATCGCCGCGCAGCAGTCGATAACGGTCAGTGGATAATAAGCGGTCGATAACAAGCAGTAGACTCTCAGTGCTCACCTAGGCCGCGTCGAGCTTGGTGCATAACCCCCACACCGGCAAACTTGAACTTGCTAGTTTATTTCCCCGTTGGTGTGGGAGATTGCTGCTGCCTTTGTTTTTTCTTCGGGAAAGTTTTTATAGCGTAGTTAATCACCAACAACTGTTGCGCTGCTCTCTAGTTTGTCTTTGTTAGGTGAACCCTGTTCGTACTTGGCATACCTGAACACTATGTGAACTGTGGCATCTTTAATAAATAAAAGTAAAGACGAATAAACCAGAACTTTACTACATTATTTGGTAATTAATTGGCGCCTTTTTAAAGAGTCTCGTGTTACTACCTCTGAGCTAGCCGAGTGGTAATTTCCATACGTCATCACAGACGTGCGGCATTACAAATATGGCGGCCTAACGCNTGGCGGCCTAATGCGGGGCTGCAATATTAAAAATACGGATATAACTGTGCGCTGGAACATTACAATTTTTACAGCTTACTTCTACAGTGATATTTATCACTAATTGCAAGTTTAATAAAAATTGATCCTGTGAATTTTATTTTTACAGAGTCTAGCCACACAAAAGTTTTCCCTAACCGTTCCAACGCGAAAATCACTTTTAGTTTATAAAATTTGAATGACTACAGAGATGTGAACATAATCTCACCAGAATATTAAAAAAACAAAACCTAACCAACTACAATCTATTTCATGAAATTGCAATCATGTATGTAATGCAGAATACAATTTTCATTGCAGAAATTGAGGTTATCTGTGGCAGCTCTGAATGCTCACTGTTTATGTTGACCTGGGCACATTGAAAAGTTCAACAAAATGCCAAGGAACTGTGTCAACATAAACAGTACAGGAGGAAAGTTCCACATGTAATATGAAATTTCGTAGCGTTATTTGCTACACACTTAATGAAATACGTACCAAGGTATCGACTCGTATTCTCGGACAGTCACACAAATAACACCCATCCATTGAAGCTCCAGAATTGCTTAACAATATTAAAATATAATTAAATGCACACGACCTACGTTCTTTCTAGTTTTTATATTATTATACCCAGCTTTAATTACATGTACACACGCTGGCCGGTCGGCATATCATGTGAAATGTTATAAGACTTCCCGCGACCAGATACGTCGAAATACAACAACCAAATATAAAATGTACCACTTTATTAACAAAAAATAAATGAACCTAATGTTTTATGTAAATAAAGGTTTTATATTCGAGGTTATAAACTGCCACACAAATCACATCGTTGAAGGCATGTAATGATAACTAACCAAGGAACAGTACAGACAAACATAAATTCACGATATTCAGAGCATTTAAACACTAGAATGGGAAGAAGAAAAAAAAAAAAACACCTAACAAAACTGTGGAAATGCTGCGTCAGTCAAGTGATGTTCTGAATTTGTTAGAAATACAGGATGCGGCAAATAAAAGGCACTGTGTCAGAGAATTACCAAAATGAAACAAATGAATGTATTTTGACTATATTGCAAGAACATTAGTGGAAATTATGTATAGGTGAAAAATGTTCATGTTTTGAAGATAGCGTCTGTAAGATGGCGTCTTTGGTTTTGCACGCATTGTCCGAGTCGGACAACGAAGGTGCCCATGACATTACGTAAGGCGTTGCAATGGAATCTAGTTGATCTCTTGCTGAATTCTCACCTTTAGTTCATTCCTGGTCCTCTACGAGTGTGTAAGGAAAACTTTATAGACTTGAGATACCCCCAAAGAAAAAAATCTGGGGTGGTCAGGTCCGGTGAACAGGCAGGTCAAGGGAAATTGCCGTTCCTGCTTAAGAGAGGCCCAGAAAACGTGCACCTTAGGACAACCACAGCAATTTGGGCAGTATGGCTAGTTGCACCATCTTGCTGAATAGTGTGTTTTGATCCATACCATAGTTTTCAAAAGAAGCAGAAAAAACTGTACCAACATTCCTCTGTAATGATGGGAGTTTACCGTAACCATGTTACCATCTTCGAAAAAGTAAGGCCAGATTTTCCGAGAGATAATACTGCGCACCAAACCGTTACTTTGTCTGCATGGAGGGGTCATTCATGGAGATTATGTGGGTTACTTTCTGACCAATAGCAAANCACCAAACCGTTACTTTGTCTGCATGGAGGGGTCATTCATGGAGATTATGTGGGTTACTTTCTGACCAATAGCAAAAATTCTGCTTGTTCACGAAGCCACTGAGATTAAAATGGGCTTCGTCACTCATCCATAAATTGGGATCTCTATCTTCATCTTCTGCAATAAGATTTAACATTTGTTCACAAAAGTGTAATGGGGCAGCGTAATCTTGTGGGTTGAAGGCTTGCACTACCTGAATATTGTACGGATGATAATGGAGATCATTCTTTGCACCGTTCTATCAATAGACCAAGTTTTATGCTGTACCATCTGGCCGATTGTTGTGGACTTCTTGCTACAGCTTCCCGCACACAAATATTGTCAGCGGTCCACCTGGTTTTTTGGTACCCGGGTCTCTTCCGAGTCATGCTTGCAGTGGTTTCGAAATTCCTCACCCAATGCTGATAGCTTTATAAGAAGGTATAGGAGCGCACAGAGCTAAACCAAACTCTTGTCGGTAAGCACGTTGCGCATGAACAAAACTATTGCAGTGTTTGTAATATGCCTTTACGGCTAATGGACGCTGTGCACTCGTGCAATGCTACTAATCTCTGGGTGTGTTGAAGCCCACGGTTGTCTCTCCCCACCCTCTGACTCCACCCCACGCCAACCACGCTTATGTCAAATAATGCAATTTCTTTGCCGCACCTAGTACAAATGTGTGTTCATCGTGCCATTTTTATTCTTATGTGTACAAAATAAAAAGAAAGTGATGAATTTCAGGTGCCATTAATGTTTTATATTGTGTATATAAGGCATTGATACCTGGAACTACTTCTAATTTGCTGCCACTCTACTGTGAGTATATTGCTGTCATAGCTGACACTGAAATGTATGCAGTTACGAGGCAGTGATTTTTTTTTCAAAGGTTGATTTCCAAAATGGGTTATTTTATTGTGAATCATCTATACTCGTATGTATCACTACCTCCATAAAGTTTCAGTACCATCCTTGTGTGTGCTATTTTTTATTGCCCAGCAGTGTACTGTTAAAGTTTAAACTTTGAAACAAGTTCAAGTGAGTTACAGGCAATCATTCCTCGTTGCTAGCCAGCTCACAAGGCAAGTGCTTTACGTGAAGTAATGTTCTGGCAAACAAACAGGCACACTTCTCCTGTGATAAATAACAAAATGCCTTTCGTAACCAAGCTATACAAAAGAAAATTAATGTTCGTTCACATGGTGACTTTTTTTCATTCAATAGTCCTCGCTGAAATGATACTCGTATGCTCATAATTTACTAAGGAGTCCATAGCAACTTAAAATGTTTTCTCAATGGCTATATTAGAATCTCACAGGCACGTGTTTTTTGTGAATTATGACTAATAGTTTGTAATTTATCTAATCAAGCAACCTGTATTTAGTTGTAAATTATGATTTCAAAAATGCACATCTTCTTGTATTCTACAAATGACTAAAATTTTTAAATGTTTGTTAATCAAATTAAGTATCAAAAACTAATTTAAAAATCCTAAAGAATTTCTAAGAAGTATAATCAATGAAATAAATTCAAATTTCATTGAGAATTGTTGATTAAATAAAAAATTCTTTATCAAAATTTTGTTAATAAACGTGTACATATAAAAGATGCAAATTAACACTAACACGCAAGAGAAAATCGCCACACAAGTGTGCTGTAAATTTACACGAGCAGTAAGGAAACTATTATCAAATGCAAAGAAAAATTACCTGATCAATTACGGAATAATTCCATGACAAGTAAGAAAATATTTCCAAAAATATAAAGTAAAATTATTTGTACATAAAAAAGAAAGAGATTCAAAATTAAGTTTTTCCCTATAAATTTTACAAGTACAAATTTATAACTGTATCTTTAGAAATGTGTGTGTGTGTGTGTGTTCTATGCAAAATAATACTCTCATACATGTATGTGATACTGCACTGTCCTGTGTATAAATTTTATCATATATGATAATTTTCATTTTATTCGTGAATATTACCTTCAACTCTCAGGTAAATATTTTTATATTTTTTGCTGTGTATGGAAATGAAGCCTAAGCACAGTTAGGGTCTTTACAGTAAAATAATATACTACTCTCCGTATTGAAACTATCTTGTTTCTTGTATGAGAGAACACACTTGGTTAGAAATTTTTGGTGTTTCGGCAACTAGAAATATTTTATATCTATGCCTTTAGTTTTTTTATAATGGTTTGTACACCCACAATTTGGCACTGTAACAGTTATACACTGTCAGATCAGTTCATCGTAAATTACTGGTGAAGAAGCAAGGCAAAACAAATGAGATTTGCAAGGTGCAACTAGCTCTGACTAGGGAGTGGAGGGGATAAAGAGGAAGGGCAACCTGGCCTGCACCTGCAATACAAATGTAATTTACTTGTTGCATGAAATTCAATATGAAGGACAATTACAATAACTTAAAATTTTTTTTTGAAAGTTTATTTAATTATGCTCCCTTTTTATGCCATGTTATAACTTTGAAGTTGGCAAAATTCGTGACATGGCATGTTGCTAGATAATTAATTTTTTCTCCAGAAAAATGTCTTTACAATTACAAAATAAAGTTTGTACATTCTGCATTTTTAACCTACCTAGTAAGTTGCAATTATTACAAATTTGTTTTTATACTAGATGGAGTAAAAATACTTCAGCATATGTTGTTTCAGTAGGACGTGTAAAGTGATGTATTAATGAAATAGCAGTTGGCTGAGGATCTCTACTTGCATACTGTGGCAGTCGACAAGATGTGGGTTCACCATCAACCCCATAAATGAAATGTCAAAGCAGGGTTCTGAAAAAAGGAAAAATTACCTGCTCAGATGGAAAAATTACGGTGACTGTTTTTTTTTTTATTCTTTAGGTGTTTTGGTGTTAATTGGTAGACTTTTTGTAGAAAGGAGTCGTCATCAACAGAGACACTGTTAAGTTCTGAAATAAATTTCAAGCCACTATTAAGTGTTAGCATCCGGATTCTTTTGATAAGAAAAGTCTTATTTTTCCACCATAGTGTTTGCCACAATTCTTCTGGGAAAACACGAAATATGCAAGCTCAATTCAAGTGGGACATTTCCCCCCTCCATTTGTATTCAGCAAATCTTGCTCCCAACAATTTCCAGCTCTTCTCCCATCTAATGGTCCACCAAATAAGTCGGCAATTGAGTAATGACGAGGAAGTGCAAATGGTAATCAACAGTTGATTCAAACAAATGGGAATGCCATGAACAGGTAACAAATGCAAATGGTCTTATTGTGGTACACATAGGATATAAAAAAAACTCTCTCCCAACATGAAAAGTATACTGATGATGGTGAATGTGTGTACAAGTAACTAATGCAGTGAAGTTCCTCAAAGTCTTTACACCAGTTTTTTCTATTTCTCTTGGAGGGGGAAACTCACTTTTGGACTAACCCACATACAAACAAAAGCTTCATCATAAACATGGCAACCTGCATAACTATAATGATTTTATACCTGATCTTTATTTTTATTTACCTGTCCAGTGCATTTAAAAAACAACAAACCAGTACTCTACTTTCCATATGCAAGAAACAAGCACAATACATCTGCGTCAATAAATTCTGTTTTAACAATACACATTTTAGTTTTTTTCTTAACTGATTTTGAAGATACCAAAAATAAACAGAAATTGAATTATGTAGTACCTAAAAGAAAAAAATGCAATTCTTTTAGCCGTAAACAGGATTTAGCCAGCTTCCACTTCTGTTTCACTTCAAGTCACCCATTCACCAAGTCAAGACCTCATTTACTTCAAAAGGACATCTACTTGGTTTTCTGTAATGAACTTCTAGTCACATCACTTGTGTATAGAGACTGTCTTCAGTTTTGTCTCTGTACAACAATACTTTCCTACCATAACAATCATTCTTAGAACCTCCTTTCTTCTCTCACCTTTTTGTCGTCAAAGTTGTCACGTGTGGTGCCAATAAAAACTGATGTAGCACCACATGAAGGTGAGCCAACGATGTCTGTTACTGCTTCTATGTTGATTTTAGTATTAAGTAACTTCACTATATCCATCGACCAGACTAACTTCTAACCTGAAAATAAATATAATAAAAANTGATTTTAGTATTAAGTAACTTCACTATATCCATCGACCAGACTAACTTCTAACCTGAAAATAAATATAATAAAAACGACAATATTTTTATTTAAGCCAGTTCTTTTAAACTATGTACAAACAAGTCTCCAACAACACTCAAGGCAAGACTTCACTTTTACTAATAAATTTCAATGACAAAGTTCATTCAGCATTTAAATTAAAGTAAGTACACTAAAACGCCTTGCAATTTTAAATACAAACACCTTGAAGCCTAATTTTTTTGTAAAAAATAACTTAGTTAAAATTTTATGCTATAACTTAAATCAACACATTCAACTGAAAAAGCAGAGATGTTTCTTTGTAAGCTGATGATCAGATTTGTTAAAAGTACTAGGAAAAAATAATTGAGCTCAATTACAATTACTGCAGTAGAACTGTAACGAATTACAAATAAAAATTACATTTTAAAAGAGGAATCAGTAAAATTACTTTCCACCGCCATTGATGACGACAAAGCCTTGCTTTTAATAATTTACTATAATTGCTGACCCAGCCAGAAATTGAACCCAATTCACCTTCAGGGTGTCCACTGAAATTCCATTTTGGAATTCCCTGTTTTCCAGGCAGAATCTTACCATTTTCCCTGACCTATTTTCATGACGAAACATTCCTATACCATATTTTTCCACAGCTGACAGAAAAAAGATGCTATCAGTGAAGCAGAATTAAATTACACAGCAACAGACCAAGCAAGAGAGGCCAACATTTTATTCAGCACATATTTATTTCTCGCAATATACGCTATTGACTTCATACAAGTGCCCATTGCAAACACAAAAATACTTTACTTTGTACATATAGGTCCTATGTTACTTGGCAAAAATGTATAATTGCAAATTCACAAACTTAACAATTGAAATATTTTATCACATATGCTTATAATTACGTGATCATATAGTCACACAACTTACACTTACAACTTTTGCAGAGTAGCAAGTTATTTACATTTTCCCTGATTCAGATGAAAATTTCCTGACTTTTCCCTGTGAGTGGACACCCTGACTTAGTCTGTAGCAAAATAAAGCTCTGTTATTTTAACACCTTGCAACCTACTGTAATTTAACATGTTCATTAGCCACAAGCAACATGATCTGACTACAATACGCAACATAACAGGTCCGTATGTAGATACTCTCTACAAAAGTGACTGCTTGGCTAGCTACCGTGAACACTGCTATAGTTGCACAATTTCTCTGAAAGTTGTTAGAATCATTCAAAAGTCTGGAATAATTAAGTTTAAACAATGCATCATCATCAACAAAGGTTAGTTGGGGATGTTACTGCAAAATATTGTCATTAACTATTTACAAGGCTATGTTTANTGATTTTAGTATTAAGTAACTTCACTATATCCATCGACCAGACTAACTTCTAACCTGAAAATAAATATAATAAAAATGACAATTTTTTTATTTAAGCCAGTTCTTTTAAACTATGTACAAACAAGTTTCCAACAACACTCAAGGCAAGACTTCACTTTTACTAATAAATTTCAATGACAAAGTTCATTCAGCATTTAAATTAAAGTAAGTACACTAAAACGCCTTGCAATTTTAAATACAAACACCTTGAAGCCTAATTTTTTTGTAAAAAATAACTCAGTTAAAATTTTATGCTATAACTTAAATCAACACATTCAACTGAAAAAGCAGAGATGTTTATTTGTAAGCTGATGATCAGATTTGTTAAAAGTACTGGGAAAAAATAATTGAGCTCAATTACAATTACTGCAGTAGAACTGTAACGAATTACAAATAAAAATTACATTTTAAAAGAGGAATCAGTAAAATTACTTTCCACCGCCATTGATGACGACAAAGCCTTGCTTTTAATAATTTACTATAATTGGTGACCCAGCCAGAAATTGAACCCAATTCACCTTCAGGGTGTCCACTGAAATTCCATTTTGGAATTCCCTGTTTTCCAGGCAGAATCTTACCATTTTCCCTGACCTATTTTCATGACGAAACATTCCTATACCATATTTTTCCACAGCTGACAGAAAAAAGATGCTATCAGTGAAGCAGAATTAAATTACACAGCAACAGACCAAGCAAGAGAGGCCAACATTTTATTCAGCACATATTTATTTCTCGCAATATATGCTACTGACTTCATACAAGTGCCCATTGCAAACACAAAAATACTTTACTTTGTACATATAGGTCCTATGTTACTTGGCAAAAATGTATAATTGCAAATTCACAAACTTAACAATTGAAATATTTTATCGCATATGCTTATAATTACGTGATCGTATAGTCGCACAACTTACACTTACAACTTTTGCAGAGTAGCAAATTATTTACATTTTCCCTGACCCAGATGAAAATTTCCTGACTTTTCCCTGTGAGTGGACACCCTGACTTGGTCTGTAGCAAAATAAAGCTCTGTTATTTTAACACCTTGCGACCTACTGTAATTTAACATGTTCATTAGCCACAAGCAACATGATCTGACTACAATACACAACATAACAGGTCCGTATGTAGATACTCTCTACAAACGTGACTGCTTGGCTAGCTACCGTGAACACTGCTATAGTTGCACAATTTCTCTGAAAGTTGTTAGAATCATTCAAAAGTCTGGAATAATTAAGTTTAAACAATGCATCATCATCATCATCATCATCATCATCAACAAAGGTTAGTTGGGGATGTTACTGCAAAATATTGTCATTAACTATTTACAAGGCTATGTTTAAAAAACCTTGCAGACCCTACTGTACTAGAACACACAAACAAAAATCTTTTACACAGCATTGAATTACTACTTGGATAACAACAACAAAACCACAACTGCATTCTCAACAGATTCTTGGCAGATACAATAAGGAATGTATGCACACACACTGCAGGAACACTGTCTGATATTGAAGTGAATGGTCAGTGAACACAATATCATCTGTGAATAACCTCAAGCAGCAGTCCAGTACAAATACCTTCATGCTTTTGCTCTCAACACCTCCATCTTGTCTTTCACTATGTCAAATGAAACCTAACAAGAGGACATATAAATACTTTGATACTTAAATATATTTCCTATATAACTTCCATAAAAATAGTTATATTTCCTACTTTAACTAAAAAAAAAAAAAAAGCTAGTAATTAGTGCCATCAATCTTCTCTTCCATCTCAAACATAAACTGTTCACTGCTGGAAATTTTTATAATATTAAGTCAGTCAACGGTATATTTTAAATAAAAATTGTATGGTTTAATTCAAAGTTATGATAAAAGTTAATTACAATAATTATATTTAATCTCACTTTAAGATAGTCTACTTTGATATCAACTGTCAACAAAGCATGATTATGGAAACACAAATTTAAACCCCAATAAATCCAGCTCAAGTGATTACAGATATCTTATTCCTGNACAAAGCATGATTATGGAAACACAAATTTAAACCCCAATAAATCCAGCTCAAGTGATTACAGATATCTTATTCCTGGTATTACAGTACTGGACTTCGTCCACGAAACACACGGCATTCATGGTATGATGGTGGTGGTGGCTAAATATCTGGTATCATACATACCCTCTATTTTGAATATATTATAAGCACATGCAACAGCCATTCAAAACACCCTTCAATTTTTAACCAACAACTATCTTTATGGCTAAACCAATAAAATGACACACTCGTTGGCTAGTTCTCATGGTGGCCACAGTCACATATAGACAGATAAAGGTTATTAGAATTAAACATTCATACATTATTACATTCATGAATATAATGAAGGAAGAAAAAAAAATTAAAAACAAGCTTCCCACAAAATACACTCTGGGCAAAAATTAAGGATAATGTATATATTTTCACTAAAGTAAGGTGCAACAAACTGTACCAGTTTCCTTTTTTTTCATACAAAATTATTCAAATGAAAGCGAGGCAAGTACTGTTTGGCTGGGTCGTTAGGTTCATGAGGCGAAACAACTTACGTGCGCATAGGAGAATGTCAATTTGTCAAAAGTTGCCAGCAGACTATTTGGAAATGATTCTAAACTTCCATCAATTTGTTTTGCGAAAGCATCAAAAAAAGTGTTGCATGTTGGGACAGATAGGAAACGCAGACCAGACACCTATATTTTTGGATATGTGATGCAATTCCACTGTTGATACCAAGGATGTGAAGTCCGTACCAGTAAGAAAACCACGAAACAAAAAAACTGTGATGCAGTCATGCTTGCTATGCATCACTGCCAGTGGTAAAAAACTTCCGCCCTACGTCATTTTAAAAGGAAAACATTATTAAAGGATGAGAATTTTATTATTGGTGCAAGAGAGCATGTCCAAGAAAAAGGGCGGATAAATGAACAACTCGTGCTATATTTGATTAAAAGTATATGGATGAGACGGTCGGAAAAATGCATTGTTAGTGTTAGGCAGCTTAGGAGCCATCTGGTTGAACAAGTTAAAAAAACTTCTAAATGAGAATAAACCAGACTTGGCCATTATACCGGGCAGTTTGACATCAATATTACAACCTTTGGATGTATTAATGAACAAACCTTTAAAAGATCATCACGTGCGCAGATTTTATTGTGAGTGGATGGCGGAAGGAAAATTCGAACTGACACCAGGTGGGAAGATTAAGCGACCTTCATTATCACAGATCTGCATATTGATAGCAGGCAGCTGGAATTTGATTCCAAACGAAATGGTGCAGAAGAGTTTTAAGAAGACTGGGATATCATGCAGTCTAGATGGAATGGAAGATGCTATCTGGTGTGATTACAGCAGTGACACGAGTTGTGAAATAGGCAGCTCAGAAAGCACCGTCTCTTAAGAAGAGATCTGAGGCCTAAATCATTCCAACATCTGAATTGGTAAGTTTTATGTAACCAATGTTATGGCACATTTCCACTGTAAAGGCTGTTAGCATGGCATGTTGCTTTTACAACTAGGTGTGCGTGTGTTCGCAGGACAGTCAAGATGGCTGTACCCATAGTCATGATGATAGGTCTGGCCCTAATTTCAGCTTTAAAGTTTTTCCCCGCGTGCGCACACACGCACACACACACGAGTTGCACCCCGACTTGAAAAAGGTTAAAATATGTATAAAATGTGCGACTGTTATGCAGTGAATTACCAAATTTTCAAAGGTGCAACCCTCTGAAATCTCAAAATGTCAAGATTTCCCACTGTCATACAATTATAAAAGTGACTGTTACTCAAGCTAGAAATGTGATAAAAGACTGTGATAGGTACCATTTTGTAGCACATTTTATAGAATTTTATATAATAAATATGAAAATATTCCCACATAAAGTAACATACTTCAGCATCACCTATGCAAAATTTCAACATGTGTTCACAATGGGATCTTATATGCTAAAGATAAGCATAGATGTAAGACAGGAATTTTCAAAATTAAATTCAGAAATTATAAGTCCTTGCTTTCAATTAAAGATTTTTAAAACAAAAACTAAAACATAATTTAATAAATAAAAATCTTATTATAGCATGGACTCCTACCTTCCTGACACTTTCCTTTCTTCCACGGAGTAAATTTTGTGAATTCCTGGCCAAAGACCCCATGGACTGAAACCAGTTTTTCTTTACTAATGTTGTATGTTTGGCAAGTAGGACATTTTGTTTCACCATGACTAAAATGTGGCAGAGAGATAATACATTAAATATGTCTTCTGAATTTTGTAGGTAACGAAAGGACGGCACAGATCATACAGGATCAAGGAATCAAAGTTTCACTATCTCACTACAACAATCTGTGGACAAAACTAAAGCGAACTGCCACCACTTTTTGTCATACTTGTGTGTTAAATATCCAAATTTCTGTCAGTGGCAATGTTTGTTATTAATTTGCTCTTGACAAAGAAAACATTTAGGACACATTACTCAGTGAAAATATCAAATATCTTTGTTACTGCATATTCTCGGTGAAAGAGATAAAAGGAAAAGATCCATGTTTCAGTATGTCGAACGGATTGCACCCATTCTTTGGTACAGCCTGTACCAAATCTGGGAGGAAAAAAAACAACCAGCAAGTGTGAGGATTGGATCTGTGTCTTGTCACAGCCCAACCCAGAATTCCAGGGCATACAGTAAGCATGGAAGTGAGAACTGCTGAGGTAAAAGTGGTGGCGACATGCCCAGTGGCAGCAGTTTTATTCTTCTCTACCTAACTCTGTTCCACATGCCCAAAAAGTGCAAGTTTCACAGGAAAAACAGGTACAAACGGTGTCCAACAAGTGAAACCGCAGTGAGTGACATTGTCCCAGACAGTTCCACACCACCATCACTTGCAAAGCAACCTGTCACAAGCCTACAGGGGTGTGGGGAAGTGTTCCTGCAATTGCACTCCTCTGCACCTATGAACTCTCATTTCCCCATACACGAGTCACCGCCCACTCACTGATCTCAATGCCGATACAGGTAGCCCATCTATTCGCTCAAAACAGCTGCCAAATAATGGACAATGCCACATTCCCTCCGGGGGGNAGCAGGGCCTCGGTTACATTTATTTACCCATTTTAAGAGTCACTGTACAATTTGAGGCTAGGCAGTATAGAGCAGACAAAATCAGTAGCCAGCTCAGTTGATGGAACTGGTTACTGAGCCCCAACATCTCTCTCCCACCATATTCACCAAGGGCAGGACCATGATGTAAAGAGGTGTGCATGTTCCCATCATGTGCTCACTCTACAGCTTTGGAGAAGAAGGAAGCATGCGCTTGTAATGACACACATTGTTTGTCTCAAAGTGAAAACTTTTGTTGTATTGTAATTGTGATGTTTTAACACTATGCAGAGCATGGGTGCAGCAGTTAATAACAAAAAAAAAAAAATTAACGTGAGGACATGTCAATACTCTCAATTCAACCCATATGTTATAAATATTACTATACCACAATGAGACTCGTTACTGTATTTTCTTAAATTTGCAGAGTAAACAAAAAGCTGTTGTGTCAAAAGTACAAATACTAGTGATAATTGCCATTTCATTTGTAGAAAGATAATTTGCTTTTGAAATTTACCAAAGTTTTAATTTGACAGCTGCTAATGTTAAAAGGTAAGAGTTAAATTCAAATTATACAGCAAACCTTATTTTACTTGATATATAAAAGGTGTTTGTTCTTGATATCAAGAATTTAAACATTTTAGAAGTGGGTCTTTAACAAAAGGCACACAACGAATTTTAATTCAAATGTTTGAGCAAAAAAATACTAGTACCAGAAGCTGTGAGTTGTAATTATATATCATTCTGAAAAAGATAAAATGTTTCTCACTTCCATTAGGTATGTATAACGTTTCAGGTGTCCTATGTTACTAAATTTAATATAAACACATTATGGTCTCAACTATGTATATTTACAAAGAAATTTCATGTAAATTTTTATACAATCAGATAAAATAATGCTGTACATTATGCATACGTTAGCCTATTAATTTTTTACTGTATGTGTCCATATAAACAGCTGTGAGCACCTTTGTAGTTTTCCTGTTTACATAATGGTTTCATGACAATGTTACATCAGAACTAGGTAACAAAAGACTGAGACAATATGCATCAGAAGGAGCCATTTTTTTCTATAAAAATACAAGCACCATTGGAAATGTTATTAATATGATACATGACACTGCAACGATAAATTTGCCATCTTATATCCTTTCAAAAGTAAAGGGGAAAAAAACACACAAGTCTACAAAACCCAGCTACACTCGTAGAAGTGTCTCGATTTACCAAAATCATGGCAATACATATCTACAGTCAGTTTCATTTTTATTTCCATTATGTATATCATATAAATATGCATATATAAAATGTGGTATCCTGCTTATAGTATCAAACCGGTAATTAAGGAAGCAGATCTGCTCAAATGCAAAATTCATCACCTGTACAGAGCCCAGATTTGATCAAGAAATTTAAGAAATTTGAGGCCAAAATGTTAACAGTTTACACAAAAGGAACAATGGAAAAACAGCTATTGAAATTTTACAACTTACATTACTTAAATTTCAAATATATTTAATTATTCCTGCATGTAGAGCTATGGATTTCTGGTTGANACAGCTATTAAAATTTTACAACTTACATTACTTAAATTTCAAATATATTTAATTATTCCTGCATGTAGAGCTATGGATTTCTGGTTGAGTGATATTGTGCTGCACATAAAATTAACCTGTATAATGGCTCCAATGAAAGATTTTGAAACAGCTATGTTATGTGAACATTATTATAAGAATTGGGTTATAGACGTAGAAATAATAATATGGACCAAAACATTTTGACACTCGTCCGTACATGTAATGCATGTGTTTCCTTCATGCAGCGCTCGTCAAGTGCATTTACCATTCACCATATTTCTATATATTACTCTTGTTACAATTTACAGTAAAACTGCCTTGGATAACCATGTATCAATACATTTGATAGTTGTATTAGGAATGAACCTGTAAACGCAGGAAGTTTACAAGGAAATGTGTTTCACCTTGCTTCCTTNAACGCAGGAAGTTTACAAGGAAATGTTTTCACCTTGCTTCCTTACATCATGGGGCAGGACCACCCCATAGCAAGGAAAATTTGTTTGACTACTACACAAGAGACAGGCTGGTATCTCCTGGAGCAAGTGCAACATCACACACAGCTAACTCTCCTTTGGCACATATTCATGTATACTTGTGTTTATTAATATTTACACAATCCCACAGATGGGTTGTACATGGTAGCATGCAAATTAACCAAGAGACCAAAATGGAATATTTTAACAAGTTTTTTAAACAGATTTTATATTATGTTATTTTATATTATGTCACTTGCTACCTGAGAGTAATATATTTAAGAATATTATGAAAACTACTTTAACTCCACTGCAAGTATCTACCCTTTGGCAGGTTCTTAAGTTATTTAGAATGATATTCTCTGCACACACTTAAAAAATTCTTGTTGTTTGAAAATAGTTCGTAGTTAAAAAAAATTGACTTTGCTAAAACAAAAATTTACAACCTGGATGCAGAACATTTTAGGTTAAACATCCATTATACTAATAAAAAATACAAACTCCCTTCTCTGTGCAATAGGCCCCATTTTAAGATTATAAAACCATTTTTTTTACAAAATCAATATGTCATAAATTACACCTACAATTGCAGTAACTAACAGCAGTTACCATACTATTTGTGGAGCAACTATTTATCTCCTGAAAACAATAACTTAAGAAACCATCATTAAGACAAGATTAAAACCGTTACTTATCACAAATTTCTATGTAGCACTTTGTCAAGAAGTATAGTCTATGGCAAGTATTTTACCTCCACTCAATGGTGGGATCACTGCTATCTCATCTCCTGCCTTCAGCTCCAATGTTTGATCAGTGCTTGCATATTCTTGATTCACAGCCAAAATCACACTGTTTTTTATCAGTTCCAGGGAAAATGTTTCAACAATATGATTTAATACATTTATATATGTAGTTATGGGTTCAAGAAATATAGTACTCTCTGTCTTGCCCGAAAGTTCCCTGGCCTTTGCAAAAAACAGAACTTTAACCAAAACCCTTTTGTTTTCTGTCATAACAAGTCTGCAACAAAAACATAAAAAACATACAGGAGGCATGAGAACTGAGGTGCATATTTAATGTAGACTTAATTAATTAGCTATACTTCATAAAAATACAATAAACTGTTTAATAAAATCATGTATTTAGTAAAGTCAGTGTCAAAGCAACAAATATTTTTAGAACTTTAATAATATATCATGAAACATTTTATACTGAATTAAACCCAGCTGAAAAATACTTATTTCTAAATTATCTTAAAAATTTTAACGCCTGATAAATAGCCGATTGCATAAACCAACACCTACATTTTTATGATTTTGAACCAATCTCAATGGATGCAAAATTAACTAAACCTTCAATGCACATTGCATACACATTCCAAATTATACCTTGTGAAACACTGTTGCCCCTTTGATATGGCTTAGCAGTAAATTCAATGTCAATATTTGTATGGGAGAGTGTATGCATTTTACCTCTAAACACTTTGACAGGAGATGGTGAGTATAAGACTAATACTGACTGCAGGTTACAACATATACATCCACAACATTTCAGGAAGTGCTGGGAGTTGCATCCCTCAAGGTAGCATTCATGGGTTCTTGGCCATACCAGGGTGGTTCTATTCACCATAAAACTTTTGGATTATCGGGCTCTCCTTTTCCTACCCCTTATTTATATTGATTGCACATAGGAGAGAAAGAGAGAGAGAGGAAAAGATAGAGAAAAATAGAGAGAGAAAGAGAGAGAGGTCATGGGTGACCAAATATGGACAGGCATGTTAAGACACTGTAGCTCATTCTGACCGTTGTGTGCTACACATCGTCAGCTGGAGTCTTCAGCAAACTTCATGGGCTGTTTACACCTTTCAGGGAACTCACCCAACCTCAGGTACATATTTCCAGAGGCAAGACACAACTCTCAGACAAAGACGCAATTCAAGGCCAAGGATTTTTATTGGAAGACATGCTAAGAAGAGGTGCAAAAAACGAGATAGCTTTAGTACATATTGTGGGATTTTACAAAGAAAAACTGTGCATGGGTTTTATTTTGATACACAGTAAAAACTCATGAAATTTACTAAAAAGTTTACTAATTTTGTAAGGTAATTATCTTGCATAATAGGCAAACTTACCATATTCTGTAGTACAATTCATGCAGAGTACAGTGAAGCATTACATTAACGTATAAGAGTATTATTGCACAAAGACTGCAGAACCTTTTTGTCCATTTTCTGAGCATTGACTTAACAGGGCAATGAAGCAGAATTTTAAACATTTTACCTTAATTTCCGTATTTTTTTGGGCCACAAATTCTTAAAAACAACTGTAAGTATCACCTTCAAAGCATTTTATAAAATTACAAATTTTAATTTGTGCTCAGAACGATTTGTAGGAGAAAACTTAATTTTGCACGATACTTTTTACACATGTCAAGTAATATTTTTATTTTACATTTTTGGGAAGAATTCCATACATATTGCACAGTTATTCTGTACTCTGTCATATATATAAAATACGGGTCATGTAGATTTACAGCTTACTTGCATGGTGATTCTCTCTTATGTGTTAAGTGTAATTTGCTAGATTAACATGTTTTAATTTTAAAAATGCATAGTGAGTAAAAAATNGTTTTAATTTTAAAAATGCATAGTGAGTAAAAAATTTAACTTATTCAATTGATTTGGTCAGTTACACTCCATAGTAGTAACACCAAGTCCTTTTGAATTATTTCATAATTAATTTGAATGGTAAATAACAAATTTTTGTCAATGCATTTCGTGTGGTGTGCATTATAGACACACTTTTCAATTTGTTTTTCCAGCCCACTCTTCGTGGACGCCATCTTGTCCGCCGTATTGACTAAACAGACAAATGAACAAAAAAGTGTTAGTTGTTTGCAATATGGCGTTGGGACGTGTTGTTTTGTTCTGCTTGATCGTTTTAATGTCATCATCATGAAATATATAGTATATACAGTCAATTCTCGTTGTCCCGTGCCCAGACAAGTGGAATACATACAAGAGAAGTATGAATTTTTAAAATCATAACTTACAGCTAACTTTCTTGCTTTACAAACCATATTATCAGTAGGAATGGGCAAAGTTTTGCATTTTCGAAGTTGAATCAAAGATTTTTGAACCCTCGACTTCATTTTCGAATTTAAAAATCTTCAAGCGAAAAGTCAAAGATTTTCTGAAAATGTTTATTCCACCGAAACTAGTATCAAAACCAGTAGCCAGTATCATTAATNGCGAAAAGTCAAAGATTTTCTGAAAATGTTTATTCCACCGAAACTAGTATCAAAACCAGTAGCCAGTATCATTAATCAGGGCACGTGTTCTATAGACTCTGTAGTATTCTCAGAAATAGAAAATAATTAACATTTTGCACATTAAACTTTGCCAAGCGTTCAAACTTTTAACTTCACGGTGCCGGGGTAAAATTTTACTATAGGGGCTTTTCTGAAAATAAGAAAAAAAACTCCAGAAAGTGGTATATTTCGACTCTNACCAAAATCATGGCAATACATATCTACAGTCAGTTTCATTTTTATTTCCATTATGTATATCATATAAATATGCATACATAAAATGTGGTATCCTGCTTATAGTATCAAACCGGTATTAAGGAAGCAGATCTGCTCAAATGCAAAATTCATCACCTGTACAGAGGCCAGATTTGATCAAGAAATTTAAGAAATTTGAGGCCAAAATGTTAACAGTTTACACAAAAGGAACAATGGAAAAACAGCTATTAAAATTTTACAACTTACATTACTTAAATTTCAAATATATTTAATTATTCCTGCATGTAGAGCTATGGATTTCTGGTTGAGTGATATTGTGCTGCACATAAAATTAACCTGTATAATGGCTCCAATGAAAGATTTTGAAACAGCTATGTTATGTGAACATTATTATAAGAATTGGGTTATAGACGTAGAAATAATAATATGGACCAAAACATTTTGACACTCGTCCGTACATGTAATGCATGTGTTTCCTTCATGCAGCGCTCGTCAAGTGCATTTACCATTCACCATATTTCTATATATTACTCTTGTTACAATTTACAGTAAAACTGCCTTGGATAACCATGTATCAATACATTTGATAGTTGTATTAGGAATGAACCTGTAACCGCAGGAAGTTTACAAGGAAATGTGTTTCACCTTGCTTCCTTACATCATGGGGCAGGACCACCCCATAGCAAGGAAAATTTGTTTGACTACTACACAAGAGACAGGCTGGTATCTCCTGGAGCAAGTGCAACATCACACACAGCTAACTCTCCTTTGGCACATATTCATGTATACTTGTGTTTATTAATATTTACACAATCCCACAGATGGGTTGTACATGGTAGCATGCAAATTAACCAAGAGACCAAAATGGAATATTTTAACAAGTTTTTTAAACAGATTTTATATTATGTTATTTTATATTATGTCACTTGCTACCTGAGAGTAATATATTTAAGAATATTATGAAAACTACTCTAACTTCACTGCAAGTATCTACCCTTTGGCAGGTTCTTAAGTTATTTAGAATGATATTCTCTGCACACACTTAAAAAATTCTTGTTGTTTGAAAATAGTTCGTAGTTAAAAAAATTGACTTTGCTAAAACAAAAATTTACAACCTGGATGCAGAACATTTTAGGTTAAACATCCATTATACTAATAAAAAATACAAACTCCCTTCTCTGTGCAATAGGCCCCATTTTAAGTTTATAAAACCATTTTTTTTACAAAATCAATATGTCATAAATTACACCTACAATTGCAGTAACTAACAGCAGTTACCATACTATTTGTGGAGCAACTATTTATCTCCTGAAAACAATAATTTAAGAAACCATCATTAAGACAGGATTAAAACCGTTACTTATCACAAATTTCTATGTAGCACTTTGACAAGAAGTATAGTCTACGGCAAGTATTTTACCTCCACTCAATGGTGGGATCACTGCTATCTCATCTCCTGCCTTCAGCTCCAATGTTTGATCAGTGCTTGCATATTCTTGATTCACAGCCAAAATCACACTGTTTTTTATCAGTTCCAGGGAAAATGTTTCAACAATATGATTTAATACATTTATATATGTAGTTATGGGTTCAAGAAATATAGTACTCTCTGTCTTGCCCGAAAGTTCCCTGGCCTTTGCAAAAAACAGAACTTTAACCAAAACCCTTTTGTTTTCTGTCATAACAAGTCTGCAACAAAAACATAAAAAACATACAGGAGGCATGAGAACTGAGGTGCATATTTAATGTAGACTTAATTAATTAGCTATACTTCATAAAAATACAATAAACTGTTTAATAAAATCATGTATTTAGTAAAGTCAGTGTCAAAGCAACAAATATTTTTAGAACTTTAATAATATATCATGAAACATTTTATACTGAATTAAAACAAGCTGAAAAATACTTATTTCTAAATTATCTTAAAAAATTTTTATGCCTGATAAATAGCCGATTGCATAACCAACACCTACATTTTTATGATTTTGAACCAATCTCAATGGATGCAAAATTAACTAAACCTTCAATGCACATTGCATACACATTCCAAATTATACCTTGTGAAACACTGTTGCCCCTTTGATATGGCTTAGCAGTAAATTCAATGTCAATATTTGTATGGGAGAGTGTATGCATTTTACCTCTAAACACTTTGACAGGAGTTGGTGAGTATAAGACTAATACTGACTTCAGGTTACAACATATACATCCACAACATTTCAGGAAGTGCTGGGTGTTGCATCCCTCAAGGTAGCATTCATGGGTTCTTGGCCATACCAGGGTGGTTCTATTCACCATAAAACTTTTGGATTATCGGGCTCTCCTTTTCCTACCCCTTATTTATTATATTGATTGCACATGGAAGAGAGAGAAAAAAAAAAGAGAGAGAGATAGAGAAAAAAGAGAGAGAAAAAGAGAGAGAGAGAGAGAGAGAGGTAATGGGAGACCAAATATGGACAGGCATGTCAAGACACTGTAGCTCATTCTGACAGTTATGTGCTACAAATCGTCAGCTGGAGTCTTCAGCAAACTTCATGGGCTGTTAACACCTTTCAGGGAACTCACCCAACCTCAGGTACATATTTCCAGAGCAAGACACAACTCCCAGACAAAGACGCAATTCAAGGCCAAGGATTTTTATTGGAAGACATGCTAAGAAGAGGTGCAAAAAACGAGATAGCTTTAGTACATATTGTGGGATTTTACAAAGAAAAACTGTGCATGGGTTTTATTTTGATACACAGTAAAAACTCATGAAATTTACTAAAAAGTTTACTAATTTTGTAAGGTAATTATCTTGCATNGTAAAAAATGAGATAGCTTTAGTACATATTGTGGTATTTTACAAAGAAAAACTGTGCATGTGTTTTATTTTGATACAAAGTAAAAACTCGTGAAATTTACTTTATAGTTTACTAATTTTTGAGTATTATTGCACAAAGACTGCAGAACCTTTTTGTCCATTTTCTGAGCATTGACTTAACGGGGCAATGAAGCAGAATTTTAAACATTTTACCTTAATTTCCGTATTTTTTTGGGCCACAAATTCTTAAAAACAACTGTAAGTATCACCTTCAAAGCATTTTATAAAATTACAAATTTTAATTTGTGCTCAGAACGATTTGTAGGAGAAAACTTAATTTTGCACGATACTTTTTACACATGTCAAGTAATATTTTTATTTTACATTTTTGGGAAGAATTCCATACATGTTGCACAGTTATTCTGTACTCTGTCGTATATATAAAATACTGGTCATGTAGATTTACAGCTTACTTGCATGGTGATTCTCTCTTATGTGTTAAGTGTAATTTGCTAGATTAACATGTTTTAATTTTAAAAATGCATAGTGAGTAAAAAATTTAACTTATTCAATTGATTTGGTCAGTTACACTCCATAGTAGTAACACCAAGTCCTTTTGAATTATTTCATAATTAATTTGAATGGTAAATAACAAATTTTTGTCAATGCATTTCGTGTGGTGTGCATTATAGACACACTTTTCAATTTGTTTTTCCAGCCGACTCTTCGTGGACGCCATCTTGTCCGCCGTATTGACTAAACAGACAAATGAACAAAAAAGTGTTAGTTGTTTGCAATATGGCGTTGGGACGTGTTGTTTTGTTCTGCTTGATCGTTTTAATGTCATCATCATGAAATATATAGTATATACAGTCAATTCTCGTTGTCCCGTGCCCAGACAAGTGGAATACATACAAGAGAAGTATGAATTTTTAAAATCATAACTTACAGCTAACTTTCTTGCTTTACAAACCATATTATCAGTAGGAATGGGCAAAGTTTTGCATTTTCGAAGTTGAATCAAAGATTTTTGAACCCTCGACTTCATTTTCGAATTTAAAAATCTTCAAGCGAAAAGTCAAAGATTTTCTGAAAATGTTTATTCCACCGAAACTAGTATCAAAACCAGTAGCCAGTATCATTAAT
>NQII01002532.1:327923-344771 GCA_002778355.1 Clitarchus hookeri | reverse complement strand
ACAGGTTTTCTAAAAATTTTCTTTCTAAACAACAGGTTATAAAAGCAAGCATAAATGGCTTTTCATATATTTTTTAGATAAGTTTTGTATGCAGGTATTTTTTTTAATTTTGGATTGTTGATGAAGGCTGTTATCCAGAATTATGTGCGGCGATGTCGTAACAGTTAACGTACTTATCACTGCGGGGTTGGGCTGACATACCTACCACAGCTGATATGTATTTTTGGAAGAACTGCACATTTTCCTTTCAGGCAGTCAAAGTTTAGCCCCTCTTGCGCTGAGGCCCTAATGCCACCACCATCCAGCGAGATTATTATCTAGCCTGACATTGACAAGGGTCCTGGGAGAAGGAAAGAGGCCAAATGTTAATAATAAGCCATCTAAAAAACAGTGCCGTGGCAGTGCCAAATGGGACTGGATATAAGGAGAGAAAAAAAAAGGTTGTGGAAGGGGGCAGTGATGCAGTACATTAAAAAATAAACAATGAGTGATTTTATTTTTTATGAGGAATCGTGTAGCTTCCCCCCCGCCTTTTTTTTTAACAAGGGTCGAGTACCGGTAATTTTCAGTTTATCAGCTAAGCTATAGAGCTGATGTATAAGATTTAGCACCCAAATATTAGGCAAACCAGATGTTAACGTCTCGTCTCTTGAGAAAACTCTTAAGGGTCAACTCTGGGTGCATCTTTGGTCTGCATGCACATTTTTTTTTTTTAGGTCACTTGAAAAAATGCTCCATAGAGGTTCCACTGTACTTCAAAATCGGTACGTATCCTTTTGTGTGGGCAAAAAATTATATTGTTACAATTTGAATGCTGGGCATTAAACAAACTGAAACTGAATACGGCCTATATTGTTGCAGCAACAACTACACTCATTAATCACCTGAAGTAACATGAAACTGAATGGAAAAAATATGTTGAAGAAAAGAAAGTTTCTGAATTAAGAAAAACAGCTCAAAACCAACTGTTCAAAAATGTAAACAACAAACACTTTAAACTGTTTTTGCAAAAAGAATGAAATTTTCCTCCAGTGATTTGAGGGCTCAGTCCATAACAAAAAGCATTAGTTTAACGCTTACCAGAGGACTTCTCTCCTACAATTTTGTCGAAGAGGAGGGATTTGTTGAATGACTAACCCCAATGTAGCACCATATTATCACATTCCTAGTCGCACCACGTTCTCCAACAACTACGTACCTGCTCTTTTTGCAGAAATACAAAAAAAAAATGAAATCGATGCTAAAAACAGACTACCCGCCCCTACTGTCACTCAGCATTACCTCTGATGATTGGACCTCTGCAGCTGTGGATAAGTATGCGAGCATCACTTGCCACTATTTAACACCTAAATTTGTAGGCAACTCTTTCTTCATGGATATCATTCTTATGAATGAATCCAACACCAGCCACAACATAAATGCAATTTGTGCCAGACACTGGAAGACTGGGGAACACCTGTGCAAGATTCAGCCATTCCAATCTACTGTGTAACTGACAGTAGGGCCAACTTCAGAAGTGCTACCACTCGTTCATTCACACCAGTATAGTGTTCTTCCCACACCTTGCAGAATGCTATTACTGAAGCTAAGAAAGAAACAGCAGGTCGAAAAGTCAAAGATTTTCTGAAAATGTTTATTCCACCGAAACTAGTATCAAAACCAGTAGCCAGTATCATTAATATAACTTCACGGTGCCGGAATTGATTGGTTTATTTGCATCCCGAACCGTTATTAAACATTGCTAGGTATAACGAAATCAAACGTAAAAAAAACATTTAGTTGTAAATTTATAATAAAAAANTCCGTTATTAAACATTGCTAGGTATAACGAAATCAAACGTAAAAAAAACATTTAGTTGTAAATTTATAATAAAAAAAATACAGCTATGACTTGCCTTAGTATTAAAGTTTCTTCGAAATTATAATAAGTTTTATTTCGGAAAGTGCACAATCGTGTCTTTGAGCATCGCAATGTTGACGCAACGGCGTGGTTAATGTTACATTCATAGTTGCATTGCGTATACATGTTTAAGTAAATCTTCCACTAAAAGAACTGAACGAAACGATATTGCTTCTTATTAAAATACTTCCACAGTATTTCTACAAGACGTCAAGATTTATGAAACGATCTAACAAAACATACATTAAGGGACGCCATTTTCCTCTGCATGGTTGGCGGCAGTCCGGTCAACATTAATAAAGCAGCAAAACGAATTCTACACATGCTGTTCATTNAAGACTTTTTTCAGGGCTTCCCCCCGAGCTGATGAGCTCGTTCTAACTACGTTTTTTGTACGATAGTTATATATGTTGATTTCTGCAACAGTAATTTTTACTTAGTGAGCATATTTTAACTGTTTTTAAGGATGAGCGATAAGTCACAGCATGAGACACAACTGCCAAATTGGAATGTTATATACAATGGTAATTATGCAGTTTAGGGGCTTTTCTGTATAAAAAAAAAAGCCCAAAAAGTGGTATATTTCCATTCTACTAATTACGCAAAACACAAATATACTAGAGTCATTAACGTATGACTAATTTCGTAATATGTGCCCACCTAACATAACAGAACCTAACCCCACGATAGGCGAGTCACTATTTTACATTTTAAAATTAACCTAGGATTGTAGGGTTTTAATCTAACATAGGATTGTAGGGTTTTAAACTAACCTAGGTTTGTAGGGTGTTAATCTAACCTAGGATTGTAGGGTTTTAAAGAAACCTCAAATTTTAGGGTTTTAAACTAATCTATGAATTTAGTCAAATCTAGGATGTTAGGGATTTTAAGGAACCCTAAAACACAACGGAAGAATATCAATTTACTCACTGGTATAATTCCTCTGTCAACGGCCAATTCAACCTTACCTCACTCGACGAANCCTAGGTAAGCGACTGGTATAATTCCTCTGTCAACGGCCAATTCAACCTTACCTCACTCGACGAAACACCTTAAACCACTAAAACGCCACATACACAAATATTATGCATTGAAGCACTTGTTTATAGCTGAATAATACGCACTGAACACTCTTTCATAGGCAAATATAATGCACAGAAGCACTCGTTTTTGCTTTCTCCGTTTTAAATCCACCGGATTGGGACGTTACGACTCGTCACTGCAAAGACACAATGGCTACTGAAGTTCAAAATTTTCCGTTAACGACACATGGTGCCGAAACAATACCCAGGAGTCATTACGTCACCACAAATCATGGCGCCCGCAGTAAACAAAGCAGCGGATTACTGGTATTTTAACTATTTTATTTTATATGTTCTATTTATTTTAACATGACCCCCTCCTAAATATGAACAACGTAAGCTGTGCAGAACCCATTAATGCTGCTTTTGTTGGTCTAGGACATTTCGTTCAGAAAAGCTGATAAACTGCATAACTACCTATATAATTTCTTTGAGAGAAAGAGTGATCACACTACTTGTACATACAAAGTTTGCAAGACAGTGTTATCCACTCCACGATGTAAGTACAGTAATACTAATAAATAATTGTGAACACAACAGAAAAATGCAGAGGAGCCTCGATAGATCGTTCCCGTATCCTATTTTATTTGACAGGTTTTCTAAAAATTTTCTTTCTAAACAACAGGTTATAAAAGCAAGCATAAATGGCTTTTCATATATTTTTTAGATAAGTTTTGTATGCAGGTATTTTTTTTAATTTTGGATTGTTGATGAAGGCTGTTATCCAGAATTATGTGCGGCGATGTCGTAACAGTTAACGTACTTATCACTGCGGGGTTGGGCTGACATACCTACCACAGCTGATATGTATTTTTGGAAGAACTGCACATTTTCCTTTCAGGCAGTCAAAGTTTAGCCCCTCTTGCGCTGAGGCCCTAATGCCACCACCATCCAGCGAGATTATTATCTAGCCTGACATTGACAAGGGTCCTGGGAGAAGGAAAGAGGCCAAATGTTAATAATAAGCCATCTAAAAAACAGTGCCGTGGCAGTGCCAAATGGGACTGGATATAAGGAGAGAAAAAAAAAGGTTGTGGAAGGGGGCAGTGATGCAGTACATTAAAAAATAAACAATGAGTGATTTTATTTTTTATGAGGAATCGTGTAGCTTCCCCCCCGCCTTTTTTTTTAACAAGGGTCGAGTACCGGTAATTTTCAGTTTATCAGCTAAGCTATAGAGCTGATGTATAAGATTTAGCACCCAACTATTAGGCAAACCAGATGTTAACGTCTCGTCTCTTGAGAAAACTCTTAAGGGTCAACTCTGGGTGCATCTTTGGTCTGCATACACATTTTTTTTTTAGGTCACTTGAAAAAATGCTCCATAGAGGTTCCACTGTACTTCAAAAACGGTAGGTACGTGTGGGCAAAAAATTATATTGTTACAATTTGAATGCTGGGTATTAAACAAACTGAAACTGAATACGGCCTATATTGTTGCAGCAACAACTACACTCATTAATCATCTGAAGCGACATGAAACTGAATAGAAGAAATATGTTGAAGAAAAGAAAGTTTCTGAATTAAGAAAAACAGCTCAAAACCAACTGTTCAAAAATGTAAACAACAAACACTTTAAACTGTTTTTGCAAAAAGAATGAAATTTTCCTCCAGTGATTTGACGGCTCAGTCCATAACAAAAAGCATTAGTTTAACGCTTACCAGAGGACTTCTCCCCTACAATTTTGTCGAAGAGGAGGGATTTGTTGAATGACTAACCCCAATGTAGCACCATATTATCACATTCCTAGTCGCACCACGTTCTCCAACAACTACGTACCTGCTCTTTTTGCAGAAATGCAAAACAAAATTAAATCGATGCTAAAAACAGACTACCCGCCCCTACTGTCACTCAGCATTACCTCTGATGATTGGACATCTGCAGCTGTGGATAAGTATGTGAGCATCACTTGCCACTATTTAACACGTAAATTTGTAGGCAACTCTTTCTTCATGGATATCATTCTTATGAATGAATCCAACACCAGCCACAACATAAATGCAATTTGTGCCAGACACTGGAAGACTGGGGTACCTGTGCAAGATTCAGCCATTCCAATCTACTGTGTAACTGACAATGGGGCCAACTTCAGAAGTGCTGCTACTCATTCATTCACACCAGTATAGTGTTCTTCCCACACCTTGCAGAATGCTATTACTGAAGCTAAGAAAGAAACAGCAGGAGTGGCTACGCTACTTACAAAGTGCAAGGCAAATGTAAGCCATTACAGGCGGAGCGGTACAGCTAGATAGTCTTTACACTATGCAAAGAAAAGTAGAACTACCAGAGTTAGAAGTAATCCAATATATTGACACTAGGTGGTCAAGTGAACACCAAATGTTAAAAAGGCTGCTGGAAATGCAAGAAATGGCTAGCCCAAAAAATACCAGCATTGTGCAAATGCTTACACCACAGGAATGGAGACATACGAGTGGGCTTGTAGATGCAACAGAAGAGCTGAGTGGTGACAGCTATCCCACTTTGTCTACGGTAATACTAATTTTGCACTGTTAAGAATTACACCTGACAAGTTGTATTCTACATAAAACAGAAGGAATTATGTTTGCAAGAAATTTGTTGAAGGCTTTAAAATCCAAATTTGGTATCTACAAGGAAGAAACTGTTTACTTACCTGCAATGATTGCAGATCCAAGTTTCCGAGGAGCTTTGGTTAACAAAGTAGTTGCCGTAGCTACTTTGGAAAGTGAATTAAAGAAAATAAATGTAGAGGTAAAAGTTTTACAAGTCAAGCAGCAGCACTTCTTCTCTCTGGTCTGTGTTTGAAGAACTGCCAAATGCATCAAAATGTGGTGATTATATTGAATTGAACAGATACTCAGAAATGAGATCTGCATAGACAGAAAAAAAATAACCCATTGCTCTGGTAGAGTGAAAACAAGAACATCTATCCAAAAGTGCCAAAAATTGCATAAAAATATCTGGAAATACCTGCAACTCAAGTCAGCAGTGAGAGGATTTTTTCCACTGCAGGAAATGTTGTGACGCAGAGGTGCCACAATCTGCTCCCAGAACATGTCCGCCAACAAGTTTTTCTGCATGACAATGCTAAATATTTTAAGTGAATGAATGCTGCTCTTGTTTTCTTTACATAGTCTATATTCTTGAGGTTTCAAAATTGAAGCACTGTTTATAAACATTGTTAGTTGTTATTTCTTTAGTTATTGCAGTGATATGTTTTAATGTTGAAATGTTTTGAGGTAAGTTAGCATTTATTTTCTTCTGCAAACTAAGGCATTATTTTTAACAATTTTACCAAATCTAATTAGTATCAAATTAATATTTATAGTGTAGACTTAGGTATTATTTTTAAACACATTTTGTAGTATGGCAGTTTTTATAAAGTCTGTAGGCATCTAAATGTATAATTATTACTTTCTTAAAACTGTAGCCTACTATAAATTAATATATAACTAAATAAATTTATATATTTAAGAAATCCTTTGACTTTGATTTTTCTTCGAAATTCCTTCACATGATGCAAGCTTCGCTTCGACTTCACTTCGCATTTAAAAAACAACCTTCGCACATGCCTAATTATCAGCAATATTGTGCCAGGCAAGGTTTAACGAACCCCTAATTCCTTTTTGTTATGTTGATATTAAAAAATATATATGTATCTATTTCCATGGAGGAAGGGAGGGATTATACATAACAGACCTTACCTTATGTGGAGCTATTTCTTTTTCATTCTACTAAAGTATATAAATTACAAGCTGTTAGTCATAACTTACAATAAAACGTGCACAATATGTGCTAATAAAGCAAGTATATCAGCAAGTTTTATGTGCTAAGAGAAATAGAAATGTTGTTGCATTTAATGCGTGCAACTCGCTTGTTGCCACGAGCAGCCTGCACAGTACGGCACGAGTTTTGCCGACCGGACAGTTCCACTCCTCTTTTATTCCCACCATGGGTCCAATGACTAGTTACTGCATGACAATAACTTTTTCAAAATAAGTTTAAGAAACCTCCAACAAAAAAATTTAGTATTTCTGTGCATCATTAAATTAACAATTCTTGTTGAGGTCTACTTTAATGTGCACAATTCTTTACTTCACTGATATTGTAATTTAAATTTTTTAATTATTAATTATATTGGTTGTAATGATGCAATATTATCAAAGGTTCTAGCCGCGGTTCATTTTCTTTCGTTTAACGGGGCTTTGTAAAATATTATCTGGATTTAAAATTAAAGCCGTGGGAGTTCGTTTATCGGGCATCCGTTTGCCGTTTCGAAATCTTAGCTTTGTTACGCGTCGTCACCATTAGAAGATAGAAGCTTTCCGAACTAGAAGGATTGATTATCTTTTACTAGACAGTTCGGATAGCGTGGGAAAAGGGTGCTTGGTCCACGCCATGCCCTTATTTGGTTAAGTTTGATGCACTGAGGAGAAGGGGGTGGATACGCACGCAGCGGCTAATACTCCGTGTTCATACCGCCCGTTAGCAATGTAAGACCAACAGTGAAGGAAGACACATCGGGCGTGACGAATATCGCCCACACCAGCAAGCACCAGCGACCACTAAATCTTTCAACTTCGTTCTTATTCGGCATAAACTTTATACTTACTTCTCCTAAATTATTTCCGCCGATGTGGGAGGTCCCTAGGGTGCCAGGAGGGAACTGACGTCCCTCGTGCCTTTGTATTTTCTTCTGGTGAGCCAAGTTTTCAAGACGTTAAAAAAACAAACCACTGTGACGCTGTTATTTTTGTTTGTTTGCCTGAAACCTGTTCGTACTCAGCATATCTGATTGTATGTGAACTATTTCATGTGATTGATAAATAAAAGTAGAGAAACAAATAAACCGGAACTTGACTATTTTCATTGGCACCTTTTTAGAGTTTCATGTTGCTACTAACTGAGCTAACCAAGTTGTAATTTACATTCGTCAATACCAGACGCTGCATCATTACACTGTATCTGCAGTACATTGGAAAGGAAGGACAAATGAAAATAATGTTGCTCCATCATAACAATGCAAAGGAACAAGTACCATTTTTATACCATTTACCATCCAAATACATGACCTAGCACTCATATGTGGCACGGTTAATAATCATTCTTGCAGCTACACAAAGAAAAAACTACAAGTGTTTCCCAAATAACCCAAAGCTATTGCGTTCATTCTCACATAATCTTTACATAGTTTGCTATGGTCTGGTCGCAGTAACACAGCATGACTTATTGTGTGAAATTCTCTCAGTAAAACTATAAAATATTTTGAACCATGTTGTAAAATAAAAATACTGATGTCAAGCGTAAAACAGACAGATAACTCCTGCATCCCAAAACAACCACCAAGACTTTCTGTTAATTTCAATGCTCATATTACCATTTGTACATATTATAAAACTCAACGTCTCTTTGACTGTTAGTGCGCTTATCACTCTAGCTAGAACCAAGTACCCGATTTAAGTGTTTTTTTAAATTCATAGCTATGTTCTCTGGTCAAGTTTAAGTATATATTTTGTTACGTAAAGTAACATAAGGAATAAGCAGTGACGATAATAGTGAATCAAATCTGAAAAAAAGTTTGCAGCCAGAGCGCTGCACTCTCTTGCAATTTGCTGTCTAAACCATTAAAGATGGAACAATATCATGTAGTAAAGAATTGAGTAGAATAAAAAGACCTAAAAAAACTCAGCGGTAACATATATCTATCTATAACAGAGAAATACTAATAAGCATTTTTACCATTTAATTTCTCAGACATCCAAAGAATCACAACCAAGCCTCTGACATGGTCCCAAAGGCGCACGTGCTATCTTAAAATAAAAAATAAAATTGTCAAAATCATCAATAAAACTATCCTTAACATGATTGAATCACTCTCCTGAACGTACACGTCTGTGGACACTGTTGTTGAAGAGGAAGACACAATCCACTATCCAACTGAATTCTTGAATTCCCTTAATCCGTAAAGTTATTACGGAACATAAGCCCTCCAAAATTGTACAATGGAACTCGCCTACAAGTAAGCAGTTTGAGGGATTATGTTATTGAGGCAACTATTATGAGTGGTACCGGTACTAGCAAAAAAATCTTAATACCCAGAATACCCATGATTCCAACGGATTTACCTCTCCAGTTTAAGCGTCTCCAATTTCCGATCGGGATTTGTTTTGCTATGGCCATAAATAAGTCACAAGGCCAAACCCTGAAAGTTGCTGGAGTTGACCTCTGATAGCGATGCTTTTCACATGGAAAATTATATGTTGCATGTTTGCGTGTCAGTTGCAATTTGTATGTACTTGCGCCCAAAAAAAAAAACAAACCGAGAAATGTTGTGTAGAAAGAGGCCCTGCGATAAAATTTATTCTTTAGATTAGAAAAAGTAAAAATAAACAAATGACTTTGTGCAAAATATTAAAAAGTAAAAAATAAAAGTATGTTTAAATTTAAAATATTTCTCAAATGTTTATCTTATATTTAATACAAAATAAAATTCAACTTTATTTTTAAAAAAATCTAAACAATATTTTTGTAGTCCACGCGAGCGGAGCCGTGGGCACAACTAGTATATTATGTAATCACAAAACCAGCAATTTTAAAATGTCATGCATCATGTTTCACAGCACTGTCTTTCCCAGCATACAAATTTACAGCCAGCTTCCTGGCCACAGAGATTCTTGCAAGGACAATCACGAGAACTTACTCAACTTGCTTGAAGACAGTCTTTANGTGGGCACAACTAGTATATTATGTAATCACAAAACCAGCAATTTTAAAATGTCATGCATCATGTTTCACAGCACTGTCTTTCCCAGCATACAAATTTACAACCAAATAACAAGCATTATGGCTGCCAGCTTCCTGGCCACAGAGATTCTTGCAAGGACAATCACGAGAACTTACTCAACTTGCTTGAAGACAGTCTTTACAAGTTTGAAATTAAAGAAACTTGTCTCAACTTCCCATACCACTGATAATAGCACCATCTGTAACCGTTGGATACCCATTCAGGCAAATTGATGATATGATTTTCTCTGAATGATATGCGTACAATTTATACATTTACAGTAAGACAGATTTTAACATCACATTTTACTTTTCTGTAACATCTTAAGTTTTCGTATCTATAGTTTTGGTTACCACTATTTTGCTCAGAATTCCCAGTAGCATCCTGCTAACATCTCAAAACTTTACAAGCTCGCTTCATATGATAGGAATCTGAATCAATAAGAATCAAGGCAAATCCATGGGAATCTGACTAAAAGATTTGAAGATCTTAAGGGATTACTTTCTCATCTTTCACACACATAGAATTTGAGTCAATAACTTACAATTAAACTTTGATGCAGTAGTTATTTGGCATGAGACAGTCACGAATCACCACTGAAATGACATAAATGTTTGAGTTTTAAAAGTTTTGACTTTTAAGATATAAAAAAAAAGGAAAATCCACACGTGGTTCCCATCTGAAGTAGGGACATGTATGGATGAGAGGAGGCTGGCGCTAAAGTCGGCCCTACACTATGCCAATTCACGTATCAGTTTTAATGTCTATTTTCAGCTACTGTCGCTGCTCCTGTGTAGGTACAATTCAGCCCTCTCCGGATGTGTCTGGGTACAATAGTTTTCATTCCGTGGCCTTACCCAAAACTGTAAAGTCAACCCTACACAATACCTAATTTCTGCTACCTTCTCTTATACCCATGGGCATAACAGAAGGCAAAAAACTTTCTGTAGCAAAACAGAAGAAAGAATGCATCACTTACTTACATTTTACCCAAGTGCTTACAGAAAAATGAAAATGGCAGGTAAACAACTCGCAAATGGAAGACAGTCCGCAGTTGGAAGGGGTACAAATGCAATAAAATCTTATCTGTAGGCCCTATGCAGTGCATCCTAAAATGGCCGTGTAAGTTATTTTAAGTGTTTCCCGTTACTTATACTTAACATTAAAATTTATTTTGTGCAAAAATATGTTTTACAGAACCTGTAATCTTTTCATAAACGCACATATGGCAGCTCTGTGGGTAAAGCATAAAATTACTTAGAGCCAAACCCCACTAGAGAGGGCTGAATTGTAACTTACACAAGAGCAGAAAAAGGGGATGAAAACTGCAACTAAAATTGACATCGCGAAGGGCCAGCTTAATAGAACATGTTCTAAATTTCTGCTATACCCGTGGAGCTGCGACAGACAAAATAGCAGACACGTGAGTAACAACCTCAAGCCATATGTCTGTGGGGCCGTGGTGGTGCAGTGGTCAGACTACTCATCTCCCAACAAGGCGAACCTGGTTCAATTCTTGGCAGGCTTACTTCCAAATTTTTGCATGTGGGAATCATGCCAGACGATGCTGCTGGTCGGCGGGTTTTCTATGGAATCTTCTCTCCCCCTCTTTACATTCCGGTGTTGCTCCATACTCACCGTGTTTCACCCTCATCAGTTCTCAAGACCACAATGTTAAGAGCTGCCTAAATCTCTCCACTATGTTTTGTCCTTTTATTAATAGATTATGGGTTCTGTAAAATGTACTTTATGAAACTTTATGTAACCGTAAGTAACTGGAAACATTTCAAATAACTCGGACAGTCATAAAACAATAAACACAACTTCATATGTGATAACTGTGGAATTGCCGGGAGTATCCTTCTGGTGGGACCTTTTGAGTAAGGCAGTCAGAATAATATTTTGCAGGGATTGAATTTGGTAATCCTCGGCGCCAGTCTAATTAAGATTTGGTAAGAGTGGTCACAGAAGTTGTTTATATGGTAAGAACAAAGCGCTGCATTTAAGAAGAGGGTGCATGCGTTATTTAAGGGAATTTGCAGAGGTTCCAGACGCCATATTAATTAGCACGACACCAACTGTTTTTTGATGTCAGAAGGGAAACTAAGCGTCGAAAAACTAGTTGTGTGGATTGTTCAAGAAGTTTACTCAAACTTTTCAGCAGTTTTGGAACATTTAGCCTACAAATTAGTGTAATACGATAGGCCTGAGCCAATCCAGATCGGCAGATACTGATATTGCCAATACTTATTGTAACAGATTGTATTCAGGATTAGTCATGGCCAAATAACATTTGCCAATATTGTGTAACAATATAAAAACTCTTGTTATTTGCTTGTTTGCAGACACCTTGAAGAGCTACGTATTTTTCGCGAGAAAATATACAAAAAATTGCCAAATGAGTTTACCAAACTCTGTAACTTTCAGCCTGTTTTTTGTATTTAAAAACAACATGGCTCGGCTCGACCTAGTGTGGCAATGTAATTTGCTTATATGCAAACACTATAAACATAAAAATATATTGAACACATCTTTCATACACTAAATAGAGCACAGTCATAACAGGTTTTCACCAAAATTTGGCACTGTGTGGTGCATTTAGTATTTATTCTCAAAAGGATAAGGTTTTAGTCATTAATTTCACTATAGTCGATGTTGTTTTACTGTTTACGTACATAGTCGGCAATGTAGTTCGAGAAACCACCAGTAGATGGCTCGCGTGTGTGTAGTTTGCATTTCCCCAACAGATGGTTCTCAAGCATAATCAAAAACTCAGCTCTCACATTTGTGGTTTTGGTAACAGGCTGGTCGGAAGCATTTCCAACAAAAATTTTGTGTTAATTAACGAGAAAACAAAAGATTGCTTGGCTTCGGACAGGATCAAGCCAAAAATCTAACTCCTGTTAAAAGCGCCTAGTATTCAATATATGAAAACCAACAAGATCTCAGACCTATTAATCAAGAAAGCCTTAATTTAAGTAGTGTTTCTGCTGTAAGAATATAAAATGCATATTAAAAATACTTTGCTGTTTTAACATTGGTAAAACAATTAACATAATCTAAATATTTAGTTATATATTTAGACTTTATTGTATCAACACATAATCGGCCGATATGAATATGCAATATTGTTGGATCAGCATATCTGCAAAATTTAAGGACCGGCACAGTTCTAAAGACGATCCAGTGGTACAGTCGCTCTACGGACCTGAGCTAGCACCGGAGAAACGTTATTTGTTATTTAATCCTGGAAGACATTTCAAGCTTTCTAAAGTCATTTTGAGAATTACCAGTACAAGAGAAGTAATAAATGTCAACTTTTGATTTCATTTTTGGAGATTTAGAGACCAGTAACATTTTTCATAGAGCAGTGAACTAGAAACTTTATTTCCTGTTTGTGTAAGACTTGAATTCAGTTTTGCGCCAGAAATAACTATTTTTTAATTATATTTATTTTTTAATTGACATAAAGCTACACTTTTATTTTTCTTAATTTTCAGATTTTTACCACTGAAATACATTTTGTAAAGATGGTGGTAATTTGAAGTTATTGGTTTCCTTACCTAATTTTGAGTTTTAAATTTTGCAGTTTTATTTTTGATTCTAAGTCAGCACATTAATTTTCACACAATAAATTTAATTTTACTAAATTTTTCATTTAATAAATACAAGTAAAATTCATCCTCTCTTTCATTTTATTAGTAGCTATAGTAGCTATTAAACATTACCCTGAGTGCCTTATCCTTGTCAATTGTTTCAAGTTTTAGGTCCTATGAATGTTTATTTGTCCATTGCAAGTGTAATTGCTAATGTCTCTATGTCATTTGTCCCGACCACACTTAGGGAATGTCACTGAATACAACTGATCACAGTGAAGCTTAAAATCTCTCTCTCAAAAAGTAATTTAATTTAATTATATTTCTCTCTCTCAAAGTTTATCATATCTTGCATACATATTTAACTTATTAAAATCGTGAACCATTAATAACAAGGCATCGCAAAATGCAGAAAAAGAGTGGGGGAGGAGAGTTGACAACTGGATATCACACAAATGAATAAAAACTTGAGATAAGTCTTTCCACCATTGATATAAACTTCCTGTAATTTTTATCCTATTTTGTGATTTAAGACGTTTTTAAATTTAGCATTAAACCTATATGCAAAAAATTTTTTATGGCTAATACCACGCTGAAAGCTCACATATAACTCAGTGAAAGAGAGTGGGGTTGGAGCAAGGTGAAAATGGAGCATTGATGGAATGATATGCAAGCTGACAAATTATTTTTTAATTACAATGTTTCAACATAACAGTTAGGGGCAAATGTACCATTTTATGCTGATTACTGTGTGGATATCTGTGCCAAATTCTGTCAACAGACGAGTAGGCTATTTCAGTGCTTTTCTTGGCTATATTGGTAAGTTAGATTTTTGCACTTTCTTTGAGGTTTACAACTTTTTGAACTTTGTACCAACTACCAACTAGCTACAAAAAAGCCTTCTCCATTGTGAAGAAAGAAAAAAAAGTTTACTTTAGCAACTTTCCCAAAACTTTGAAAATAATTATAGGTCCTGTTGAAGTCACAGATTATTTTCCATCCTAGTACATTTTCATGTTCAGCCTACATTCCAAAACATTTAATATGTAGGGAGAGAAGGCGAGCTAATATTAAGATTGTAAAAAAATGTACATAACAGTAAGAAATATTAAAAACATCCACCACTGCCCCAAATAACTGATAAGATGTTTGGTTTTTACACTAAACTACGAATGTAGAATTGTAGGAATTTAAAGGAACCGTAAAAAACACCAAATTGACTCACCTAGGTAGTGGGCTGGTATATTTCCTCTGACGTTAATAGACGTAAACAAACATATTTCGCAAGTTTTTTAAATGTGTTCTACTTATTTTAACATTACGCCCTATTGAATATGAACAGGGTAAGCTGTGCATAACCCATTAATGCAACTTGGGTTGGTCTAGGACGTTTCTTTCAGAAACGTAAACAAACTGGCTGTTCTGCTCATTTTGCAATTTTGTTCAATTTTTTTAAATATGTTGTACTTATTTTAAAGACACGCCCCTAGTATATTCATGTTCTACGTGATAAGTAGAGTAGAAATATATAATAATTTTGAAATTTTTTTTTTAGAAAAGCCCCTAAACTTAATAAATACCATTACTCACTTGTCGTATTCGATACACTCTGAGAATCCTTCGTCGGAAACTAATGGGTGTGAAGAAGCATATATATATCCAGCCTTCAAGGTCAATCATATCACGTGTATAACATAGAGAAATGAAGTAACAGAGAAAGCCGAAAAATCGCAGACTGCTACGTTGTCACAGTGTCGTCAAACATTTCTCTGCGACGAAATCATATAATTTTTTTTTTGTGGTAATGTGGCCAACATTAAGCCCACGGCCATAAACAAAAACAGCAGGCAGACAAATAGAGGATAATGAAGGAGAAATACAAGACGCGATTACAAATACTATTCTTCTCGGTAGAGGCCCATCAACATAGAGGGAAAGAGAGGCCATGGAACAAGGGATAGCAAGGGAAGAGAGAGCCGATCACCGAGGACATATAAAAAGACACCAAATTCTTAAGATCAAATAACAATATCGTGCGCAAGTAAAAACTGAGCGAGAAAGACACAAACCACCCGAGGGACATGAAAAAGTACCGAAGGGTAAGAGAGAGAGAGAGAGAGAGAGAAAAAAAAAATTACACGAAGCCTACGAAGAACACCATACAACGAACTTCTATCGCCTCCAGTGGACCACTGAAACAAAAGATAAGTCAAATCTGCACTAGGGGCCCCACATACACAATAAGTATTAGAGACTATTTGAAGTCTATACACATGAGACTGGGATGCAGTATGACCTGAAAGGAGACGAAAAGAAGTAACTGCTAAACCACCACGGGACCTACAATGTTTATATGTTGGTCGAGAATATACAGGAAATAGTTGTGCATACAAGGTAATAGAAACCGATGTATAAGTTTCCCATGACTGTTTCCAATGCCGAAAAATTGCCCTCGTTAATAAGGTATATAAAACAGAAAAATAAAGGAGAGGCTTCGAGACATCCTGTAAAACACTCAATTTCACAAGTTTATCCACCATCATTCCCCTGAATCCTGTCATGCCCTGGTACCCACATAAAGAGGAAAGAAACAATGAGTTCATCCAAAATAACACTCTGTTCTTAATCCAAAAGAACACACTGTTCCCGTATGAACCATATAATCACTTCCTTATAGGGAGTAGGAGAAGACAAGGCCGTAAATACACTACGTGAATCAGATATAATCTGAATATCTCTAACAGAGATTAAGCATAACCACCGGTCCAAAGACTAAACATGAGGTAGAAGATCGAACATACTGACTACGCACAACAAATCTCCCTGTCCCAACACTGAACTGCTATTCTGCCTACACGTTTAGCGAAAATGGCATGGTTTGATTTTTGGGTTAGAAAACTGATATGTAATCAAGTGCTTACAGATGTTTTTATACTTCCTCTTACCAATTTGTAGTGGATTTTGATTAAATTAAAATTGGAAAATAAAAAATTATAATGACAAATATTAAAACCTCACAAAAACAAGCTAAGGGAAGTCCATCCTGAACGTCGAAGGGTCCTATTGTCTGTATGTTTTACATGTTTATGTAATGAGGTCAATAAACTAAGGTACAATACAAGATGGCAAGACCTCTCGGCGAGGAGGCAAATCGCCAGTGCTACCCCTAGCAGTCTGATTCCACTGGTATTATATGATGCACGTGAGTAGTATATAATTATTCCTTCTGGGACACCTCCCCAATAAGGTTCAAGTCAACCATAACTCTTAGATGTATTTTATGGTTAAAATGAACCATAAAGTAAAATCAACTAAACTTTTCTTCTAATGGTCAAACCTATCCATAACTCTCAGTTGTATTTTATGGTCAAAACTAACCATAACGATATATATATATTNATATATATATATTCCTTCCTGGACACCTCCCCAATAAGGTTCAAGTCAACCATAACTCTTAGATGTATTTTATGGTTAAAATGAACCATAAAGTAAAATCAACTAAA